>JAQFZB010000393.1:0-15196 GCA_034695165.1 Desoria trispinata | reverse complement strand
AATTTTATTTTTATAGTTAATATAGAGTGTTGACCAAAATAAGTTGGTGGTGGTTTGGAATTGTGTTCTAACTTTGAGACTTGAAAGTACATCTGGTCCTGTGGGGGAGAGATGGACACGTGGCTTTACAAAATCCTCATCATCCCCCTTCCGATTTTCAACATCGCACCATTCCCATCCCTAACTCTATCTGTATGTCTTCTCATCTCAATATATAAAAATCAGAGATAAACAAAGATCGCAGGGTTTCTGGATTCTACACATTAGATTCCTAATCAGAGGATGGAAATGGTCATAGTCACTTTGATATCCTTCTATTTACTATAATTTAACCCTTGCTTCTCCCATTACCCCAAAGGAATATGCAAAAGGCTATATATTCCCAATGGGGGATAGTGGTTGTGGTTCGGTCCAGTTGAGAATTTGATGTGATATAAAAATGAGGGGATGAAAGTGAAGTAGTCATGATTCACTTTCACAGTAACCCTTGTCACTATGCCTTAGTCTAAACCATAGAACTATGGTCTAATCTCAATATTACTTTTCCTATTTGATTTGCCTCATCCATCTGTCACTGTCTGACTGGGAACAGGGAAAGAGCATATGAATTTACATGTATATGCACAAGTGCGTATTTTTTGTCAGCATTATACATAATATGGTCAACAGCAACAAGACACTGGAACTGAAGATGAGAGAGGAGAACATAATGACAGGATCCGAGAAGGCAAAAGGGGACAGACCAAACTCCGATTTATTGATTTGTGTAAAACATTTTGTAAACTATTCCTGAGGACTCGCGAGTAAATATACATTCAACAAAACAAGGGGGAGGGGAAGAAGTGACGATCATTTTCACAGAACAATACTTCATTTTTATAGTTATGGAACAGCTCACTCCATTCGGACGAATGATGTACATTTTACCACTGAGAAATAAATGGCAATGACTACACTAAAATCATATTCTTTATAAATGTATGGGAAAATGTTTAAATTCTATTTTAGGTATTGATTGATTTCATCATATCATTGATAATGCAGAATTTTAAAGTACTATTGGATTTGAGAATTGTGCAGCGTCATTCGCTATATGTTACATTTGGTAAGTGTAAATACTTAAGACAAGTACAAATTATATAAAACGTTAAAACATACGTGAGTTTGCGTTTATTGTTCGTTTTCAGACATAACAATGAATTAACTATATATTAAAATTACAATTTATGGATTGCATATAACAATGATTTTAAGTACTTTCAAGCTAAAAGAAAAATTATAGTATCATATCAGTCTGAAACTTGGATAAAAATGCTTTATGCTGTTACAAAATGTGTCGCATGCATTTATCTTTAACCAAATTTGAACACTTTTCCCATTCCATTTCCATATGCTACCAACATTTTAATTACAATCCTTTTCTGTTTATCATTATTAATAAATTAATAAATAACGAACCCGACAAATAACTTTCAGAAGATATTAGATAATACATTAACGGTCTTTCTCTTAATTTGACTTAATCGCACCGGTATATTGTTTTGTTTAGTACTACAAATAAATAAATTAATCAAAGAATTTGACTTAATAAATGTTAAAAATTAATTAAAATATAGATTGCATCCCTACTTGAGTTGAGTCTTAACAATGTTACACTGGTGTTAGTAATTAATTAATAGTAGCCTTCATTTCCAGTGCCCCGTTCACCTCCTCTACCCCCTCCTCCTCGATATGGACGGCGAAATGACGGTTGTGAATAATTGTACCCTCGATCTCGATGACCTCGACCCCTACCATTGTAACCACGATTGAAACCATTACTATTATCATTATCCACGCTACCCCCTTCAGGTATAGGACATCCGCCACTGTGATTGTGATGTGGTCCTCTTTGGTATCCTCTTCCACGATTGTGGTTGATAGAACAACCTCCACGATTATTTCTATGCCGAGAATTTTCACCCTTTTTGTTATGTTTCTCTTGCAATTGATTAATCTGAGCGTTACAAGCTTCGAAAAACGATTTCTTATCCTCTTCAGTTACGATTAGACTATTAAGCTTCATGTAGACGGTAGGCACAAGACATAAAACGTCGCTGGCTGCGTAACTTATCATTATATCATTGAGGGGACGATTGGTCCAGAATGCTTGATCAGTTCTGTAGACACCCTGTTATGGCAAAGATGTATAAAGATTCCATGATTTCATTTTAGTTTAGAGCTTAAAACACTTACCTTAATATTGTCTTTGAAAGGGCTAGGATACCCTCCATGCATTTTGCAGACTGTATCCAAGCCCGCATTTTTATCACTTTTTTGGTACTCTTTGGTTCCTTTACGAATCACAGTATGTGCAACTTGTGTATCAAACACATTTTTTAGTTTTATCTGGAATTGGTGGTTGAGACCTTCGCTATCCGATCGACAATCGTGCATCACCTTTAAGAAAAACAAAAATGATTCCACAAATAAAATTAGCGTCATAAAATGTTATTAAACACAACATTATAAAACGTAAACGTAACCATAATACCTTGATGATTTCTTCAGATTCTAAAAGTTTTTTCAGTTCTTCAGCAAGTTTAGGTTCCTCCTGGACATCAAAGAGATAAACAGTTCCCTGCATATCTCCAACCTGAACAAGAGTAACTTTTCCAGTCCGTCGATCTCCAAGATTGACACCTTCACAGTCCACAGCAACTGGAGATTTCATTTCCATGAGTTCATCTACAACTTTTTTCCCTTCCTCCAAATTACTTAAAATTACAGCTTCACTAACAACTTCCTCCATCAATCTCTCTTTAGCCTTTTCTATTGTATCTACTAACTCTTCATAGCGGGTACGAGTTGTTGATTCGTCTTCAGTTAATTTCCGTTTTGCTCGAAGTGTTCGTGACGATGTAACTTCTCCGTTGGAATTGGAAGCCTTATGATTTTGACTTAAATGTGATGATGAAGTACTCTCAGTCACATGAGAATCAGGTGAATTTGACGACGACAATGTGTTATTAGCATTAGCACCGGAAGAAAGTGATTCAGATGTTGAGGACTGCGACATGCAAATGATTTCATTGCCAACTTCCTGCATTTCTATTGGTGTTGGCGAATTCTCTTGGATTGTCACTGATGAGTTTCTTTTTGAGCCGTTGTCTTCTGGAAGATCCACTTCCATTTTGGACATAATCTTTTCAAACTAGAAAAAACAATATTTACAAATTAAGCAAATTCAGAATAGGTACAGCCCAGGTAGGCATATATGGGCGTGACTGACATGTACGACGTTGGAGAAAACAGCTAAATAGACAGTAACAAAAATGACATTACCTGAGACTAATGTAAGCAATTTTACACTACTAATAGCTAGTGATGTAGCGGCAGTGAAAGGACGACACGTTACACTTTGTGGCAGTGGTGAAAGAACGGATTTGGTTTGAATGGGTGGGCAATGGTAATGGAATGGAACTTTAACTACTTTTGCACTAATTATTTTCAATTTTATGAGGTGAAATTCAGTTGCAAATGAAGAATTATGTGGTTCAATCCGTGTGGGATGATTGATAATTATACTTTCTTTTTTTCTTATTTCTTCTGCAGTGCAGAGGTAGGTTTACTTGTTAGGAGATGAGAGTACAAACTGGACTTTTGATAAGAGCACAATACAGATGACAGAGTGATGATTAGGTAGTAGTGACGTGATTGAGCAACATACCGTGTCAAAGGTCGTGTCGTATCAGAGTAGAAATCCTTTTAAAATTGGAGAAATGTGAAGGGAAGGAAGTGGACGAAGAGTGAAATAAAGTGAAAGTGAAATGATGAGATTTATTTGAGAATTGCAACTCATCAAGAATGAAGATCGAAGCCCGCCAACATATTCTGGGGCATTATGAAACTGAATCACACACAATAATAACTCCGCCTCCTCAAAAACACAAAACTCCGAACCGAAGTCTCCGAATTTCTGCTCCAATTTTACGATTTTGGTGCATAAAAGGATGATAAAAAACGGGCATTTCTCATTCCTTCACACCACCGACTGATTCGGTGCATCAGTCCAAACATTTACGGCAGTAGAACTCCTCTCCACTCAACTGCAGCTGCAATTTTGTCTTCATGTTGTAATTGTAAATGTAAGTTTTTAATTTTTAATTGTTTATTAATTACTAATTTTTGTTTATAAAAACTTATGTCTTTGTTTTGTGCAATGTGAACAAGGTTGAGGTTATCCTTATTTTACTTCAGTAAAAAATAGATCAGGTGATTGATTTTGATTGATTTAACGATTTTTCACAATGGAATTTTTAATTGCAAATTGCATGTTTGTTTCGCATACCATTATGAGTAATGAGTAAGATTATCTAAAATGTAAAATTACAGCATTGTTAATTTAATTAAAGCACATGTGGGTTGTACAATACAAATTAAGATTAAAGAATGACGATTTAAAAAATTTAAATTACATTTAAATTTTTATAATTTTTAGGTAAAAGTATTGGATTCCAGATTCGGATTGATGAAATTATTTAATATTTGCGTTTGGGAATCTGAAAATATACGCCTAATTAGGAATTACGGCTTTCATTTCAATCTTTAATGGACGTAAAGTTTGGCGTTGGAAATGATGATAGCTCCTCCGGTTAAAAGTAAGCTACCAGCTACCAATTTATAAAATAAATTAATTTTAGGTTTGTAGATTTAGTCTTGCATATTCTTATGCTTTAAATTTAAATAATAGAAAAAGCGAATGAATGGACGTTTGTACTGCAAAAGCGTATTCGGGATTTCTGCGTTATTTAAGAAATAGAGCAATTGATATCCTTCGATAGTCTCAAATTCTCAATTCCTAAAAAACCCAATTTGACACGTCAAGTTCTTTTGTAAGTTTGCCTAAAGTAAGTAAAAACGATGTCAATTTCTCTCGTCTCTTTTAGAAGCTTAATTAAGAACACATACATAAAAAATAAGTATCATTGGGCTCGTCTTGTGATCCCAATTAGCTGCAATACACTTTTATTATTAAACCATGCTACTATCAACCTTATGTAGAATTTAATAGTTTTTTGGGACTCGAACAAACAAACGTATTGAATTATTTAGATGTTGATGGGAAATTGCTTCTTCAGGTGTATAACCTGCAATTCCTGTAAATCAACTTGAAAGCAATCAATAGAGGAATAGGAGAGCAAATAAGAGAATGAATTGAATCTTGAAATTGATCCATTGAAAACCCAATAGTTTTCTATTCAAGTGAAGTAAATGAGTTATTTAAGCAGTTTTGTTCTTCGTGTGGTTGATGGCTTCGCTCTAGTTACTATTCTCATTACACATACATACGCACACTTATCTCTATTTGTTGTGCAAAAGTGTAAAGTAGAAATAATGTTAGTAAAGTCAACATGATCCTGACTCTTAAATCAAGTCAACTTTCAAACTGACCAGAGACAAGAAAAGTCTAGTTCAGTTACTTACAGAATATTTTAAAGTCTTTTAAAGAAAAGGACTAATCAAGATTCATTGAATTCAGTCAATGGTAGTGATGCTATATATATATATATACAGTGAGTGATTATCTTTAACACTTTCTGCTTGTTTATTTAACTCAATTTAAAAAAGACACTTTCATCTCTACTTTGAATTTCAATTTACTTAAACAAAATTCAAACTACCATCATAAACTTATTCTCATACTGCTATCTCAACCCTCCACAGATCCAAGCTATAAACTCTGCTCTCTTAACTGCTTAAACCTTGATTTTAATCATTTAAAATTGTTTTTTCTTAGCATTTCTTGTGTTCTTGTTCTCTCACAGTAACAATAGCCTGTGTAAAAAACTCAATACCTTAAAATTAAAGGACATGAAAATAGCAGTTTGTTATTCATTCTTTTACATTGAGTTGTTTTTATCTGGAAGGAATTTGGTTCATGGTATCAATCAGTATCATATCATCGTGTGCTCTCATGTGTTAATTGTGTAAAGGTATGTTACAGAAGACCAAAGCAAGTATGGTATTAGAGCAGGTGTATTTCATTTATTGGTTTTTTACTCATAACTCTCCTTGATTAATGAGAGACTCTCTGTTCAATTGGATGGAGTTAATCTAGCACTACTTACTAGCAGTGAGTCATCAATTAGCTTCATTCATCATTTACTATTATACTTGTTTATTACTTCTTACTTTACTTTTAGTTCGTGAAGTGAATTCAATCCAGTCACAAGATTAATTTTAGGCTCTCAAACATAAGCAAGGTTTACTTTTTCTCACATTAATAACAACTAACTACCCACACGTGAGTTTTGCAATAAGTTTGTATGAATAGCACATGAAAAAATATATATTCAGTCCATGTAGTAATTTTAATGAATTGCATATCTGTGAGGTGAGTTGTACCAGAGTGTTTATACTAAGGTTTGTATTTGTGCATGGAAAATATTGGATAAGGAAGTATTCTCATTTTCTGAGAAAATAAGAAAATATTTGGCTTTATTTTTAAATCGTGTTTTCTATTGTTTTTCATATATTTCATATTCCCATTTTAGGTTGGAACACAATATCAGTGTTGCGGAAGTCGTTGACGAATGACGACAAATGTGGAATCTATTCGACACCTTTCGATTACAACAAAGTTCCTCTGTTATTCTCTTGGTATGATACTTAAATAATAAAAGAACAACATCTTAAAATTTTATGTGTTTGTTTGTCATGTTATGAAAAAAGTGCTAGAGTTGTTTTTTTTTGTGAAAATAGTATGGGACGTATGGTTGTCATTGTTCTCAGATGTATTGCATTATGAATTGGCTGACGTCTCAACAGAATCAAATTTGTCCCTTGTGTCTTCAAGATTGGGTTCTCAACTCCGTATAAGAAATCGTTAAGAATTTATGCCTTGAATTATTACTGTGCTTCTCAATCACATCACAACAACAGACACGCAAATTACTCGTTTTATGAACAAAGGAAACTCAAAATGATAGAGCAATTCTGGAGCTGATTAAAACTAAATTTATTGCCGTTGGTTAGTTTGGTGGTGGGCCCCACTATCCCATTGAAGAAAGAAAAATTTGATCTCAATTTCGTCCCACAGCAATATATTAGTAACATTGTGCTCATTCAAAGGATAAAAAAAATCCCTTGCACCTCTCAACAACTCATCTGTGGCCATAAATAGATAGAAACGAAAAATAATTACATTGACTAAAAATAATTAAAACATCAGACATGAATACATCACTTACATCGTTACTACATCTGCAAGGCCTCCCTCCATTGCCAAGAAGTCTTACAACAAGTTATGGAGGAAATAGTAATTCTAGTTCATCATTAAATCAATCGCATTCAAAAGCCTATGGATCTCCTGGATCTAATTCTCAACAAAATTACAAGTCTGGAAATATGAATCGTGGTTCGGGACCTATTCCACCTCCAAGACCACACAGTCGAAGAAGCTCATCCAGTGGAAGTTCATTCAGAGCTTCGCCAGAACATGTCACAAATAGGTAATTTTATCAGCTCATCAAGTCGAATACGTATTTTATTCAAAATTATTTCTTATTTTAATTTCTAGAGGAATAATGGGAGGTCCTGAAACCATGCGTAGTTCACCAAGAAGTTTATCCAGTAGTCCGCATAGTCCCCATATTGATTCTGGTCTTGGACGTAGTTCTGCAGATAGCTTTACAGAAGCACCAAGAGCATTTGTTCGGGTTGTGAAATCGTAAGTTTTTCAGCAAAATATTAATCTAATTAATTTTAATGACTAATTTATCATTTCTTCTAAAGACCCACAGGAGGAACCAGGCTTGATACTCAATTATCGCAGCTAAGAAGAGACATGCAGCATCTCAGACAACAGGATATGACCCTCTTAGGGCAGTTACTTCAAATAAATCAGGTACTTTAAAAAGCTTAATTTTATCCTGATGCAATTGGGGAGAATGCAATTTTTAATTTTAATTTGTGAATATTGCTAATAGGGGATTCAGGATCTACGAAGTGTTTTGGTTCCACCGCCACAGCCTGCGCCATCCTCAATTCCAATGTTCCACTCTACACCAGTGGGATACAGTGAGTATAGCCATTCTTCATCAGGCAGTCCTGTCAATCTTTATGGAAATGTTCCACCCCATCGCAATTCTCGGAAATTACATCATCCTTCGCCGACTTCTCGAGGAACCAAAATGTTTGCTAGGCGTTCTTCGGGGGGAGATAAATTGCTATCAGATAGTGAGTTAAATCGCTTAGGATTAGGATCATTGGGTGCTGTCGGTGGCATTGGACTAAGGGAAAAAGATGAGGATTCAGACTCACTTTCGTCTTTAGAATTTGGCGATGTTTAAATTAATTTATTTTTTCTCCTTCCATTTATTTTATACTCTCATTTAAAAATGTTCCCTATTCTGTAAACTGACTGTGTGCTATTTACAAAATACGTCGGCAACTATTAATGTCATTTAATCTGTTAAGGATTACAACTGAAACAACACATCACATATTCGCAACAATACATATTGAAAACATTACCTGGATTCAACGCTACTAATTGCAACTATTATTATTCGTAAACTTGAAGGACATGGATTTGATGGAGCTAAAAAAAAGACTTATTAAATTTTCAAAAGAAGAATTGAATTCACTGAAAAACTAAAATATCAGTCAGTTAATTATAAACAAGATCATCTTAGAACTTGAGTATGTTTCTTTAAGCAATAACGTAAAATTAAAACACTAAATTTAGTGAAGTAAACATCATAAATATAAATTGGAAAAAATGATAGTTTTAGGACATGGACTGCTTATGTTGGCAATTGTATCAGGTGGGTGTACTCTTTAAGATTTACTATTTAGTAATTGAAATGTACAATCATATTGAAATGGTAACCGTGTCTTGATTCCTAATCTTTCTTTCTGGAATCAATTTACCTATAAGTGTGCTACGATTTTAATTATAATGCTTAATTGTAATTAGTAATTATCTATAACTAGTTTAAAAGTCAAGAGAAGGAGGCTAAACGGAAAACGTAACAAGAAAGCAGACAATATTGCAAATTAGCAGACTTTGTAAACTAAAGAACCTTGTTGCATTTCCATTTCAAAGGGATGTACGCATAGGCCACACCCACATTACTCAGAACTCATTCCATAACATTGCAAGAAAAGAAACAACGACCCTTCCCATACATCGATCCGATGATACAAGTATAAAATACCTAATAAAATAATAGATAATACGTGTATGTGTATATGCAAATTATGCAATATTTAGTAGAGCAGATTGTATTTAATTTTAGTAGATAGATGTGCCAGTGGTGATTTAAATGAGACTTTAAAAGAGAGGGAGACAAAGTAGAAATTAATTTTTGCAACGAATCACAAAACCGAAGAACAGCTCATTTTCTAATTTTAATTGCGTGCGTGCCATTGCCTTATCATCTTGTATGAAAACATGTCTACGTTATTATTATACATATACAAATGAATTTTGTAAAAGATTTTCCAGTTTTTGAAATGAAAACTCTGTGAACAAGATGATATTTCTTTACTCCAGTAGTAAACTGCTTTCTTATATCCATACCTTATATATATTCTGTCTTCGTCATCACAATTTTGTGAGCTTCGTCAGTGAAAGTAAGAGCAACCTATTAACAAATGCCAAGAAAAATAATTTAATTTTTCAGAATAGTTTATTAATTATAACAAATTACATTATAATGAAGGATTATGTTTCCTTTGGTTATCAGTATTTTATAAAAAGATCTCCGTTTTTTTACTATACATGAATGAATTTAGTTTTTTGGAATCTACTCTCAATTTTGTAAATACTGTGTCATAGACAGATTGAAATTTCAAAGTCATTAGGGAAGTAGTCGATGTGTGAGTAGAGAATTGTAGTTGGATTATAGAACAATGGTAATAATGAGTTAATTATTATGGATGAGATCCGTATTGTCAAAATTGTGAGTAATTAAACATTCCATGAATGAGTTGAGAAAATACAGTAAAGACTCAAGTATTAAATTAAAAATGCAGCACACGTGTATGAATTTTAAAGTACATGCGAATGTGTCATAATAATAAATAAAAGAGATTATTATAAGAATTAAAAAAAGATGTTTATTTCATTGTTAAACATTCATTCGTATAAAATACTGTTGTGGATAATTTGGTTCATCTCTATCGATTGTTATTTTACCTTTATCTCGAATCCCTTTTAAACTGTTTTCAGTCACAAGATGACAATTTGATATAAGAAGGGATTTTAAACTTGTACAGTATTCGCCAACACTCCTTATTCCATTATCAGTGACCCCCATACAGGATCTGATGTCTAACAATGTGAGATTTTCCTTACAACAGTAAGAAATACATAGTAGAACTGCATCGTTAACAGATTGCACGTACGCAAATCGGATTCGTTTAAGTCTGTTTAATGAAATTATAATTAGCATTATTCATAATTAATTAGTAAATGAATGTAGCTAACAATGGGAATCGCTGGACAAGGGATCCAATAAGTTGATTGTTAAGTCCAGGACATGATGAGAGATCAATTTCTTCAAGCGCCTTTACATGTGCCATGAGTGTTTCCAGAGCCCCCCTTGAGATCCACGGACATTCTCTTAAGATCAGTACTTTTAACCCCTGTTACAATTAATTGCCTTAATTGGCATATGATAATTAATAATGAATTAAAATCATTACAATTTTATGCACCTTGCAATGTACAGCAAGTGGTAGTAAACATTTCCCAGTTAGATGAACACATCCTCCAATATCTAAATGTCTTAGGGAATGCTTATTCCTTGTGAATATTCCTTTCATCATATCATCGTCTTCCAACCAATCACAATCTCTCAAGATAAGATCTTTCAGACGGCAACAATTTTCCGTCACTTTCTATTCATATCGTAAAGGAAAATGGGGAAAATATATTAATTTTCATCTTTAAAAAACAGTTTTTATTAAAAGCAAATAGGAAAGTGCCAAAAATATCCACGCACTCATATTTCATTTCTTATGATGGAGAACATGAACATGTTTACTTTCTCAGGGGAACTGTTCCATTCCATACTAATGTTCACGAATATGTAAAAAATGATGTGGAGCTTTCTCAAAATAAATATTATCTCCTTCCACTATCTATAACTTTCATGTATTTCTGCTGAGGAGACAAATGATTCTCCATAATTGGTGACAGGGTAGATATTTTATCTTAATCTATTAATCTAAAATATGCAGGTTTTAATAGTTGTCTTGTTAAAGGGTTGACAGGGAGCAAATTTAAGGAGGACCCCACATGACCAGACCACGAAACAAAACACAAAACGCATTAGAATTGCTTCAATATGGAATGCAGATGAAGTCAATCATTTCTCTGTTTTTCTTTTCCTTAGATTTTTTGGCCAGAATCCATTTAAAAACGTGCATATTTTAAATAATCTTAATCCAAAAGGAAAATGGAAAGCCATTAAGAACGGGTTATTTCGGGGAGTTGATGAGTTGGATGTCTTTGCTTTATTGCTTTTGCTCTGTATGAGTGAGTGAAATTTGCGCATTCAAGAACTTGTCGTAAAATGTTTTTTTTCGCCAACACAATTTTTGCAGGGAGTTTCCATTTCCAATCCAACTCGTTCCATAACTATATATGATATTATATGGCTGTACAATGTATATGTCTTTGAATCTTCTGTTGAACTGTTGAAACTCTTGGTATTTTTAAATAGCTTCACCATGAAAAAGGAAAAGTTCAAGTCCTACATAAATCATTTGCGTTCAGTCATTTGCCAGAGGTGTATTGCTATCAATTCCTGTGTTTACAAGACACGAGAGTATTAATTTAATTAATTATAATTAGTATTATTTATTACTAATTTATAATAAATAATGGGCGAAGGACAAGTAGGAAAATCAGCTCATGGTGGAGAAACTACGAATCTTGTCATTACATATTCTATTCTTATTTTCTTCCTTTTTGTTCTCTGGCTCATGTACACTTCTTTCACATAATTAGCAGAATTCTTTAATTACTTAAATAAAATATGTTTTATGGAGTATATTTTATTAGGTAAGTAATAATTGTCCTTTAATTATAATTCTTTAATTCTAAATTCTCTGGTTCCAACAGATATCAACATTAGAATGAAGGATGCATATTGTTGCTAACTGAGTCTTTGGACAGATTCAAGATGAGAACTATTTTAAAATTCTTTTTCTGAAAAAAAACCAACTGTCAATGGATGATGGATGGGAGACCGTTAAAGTGTGAACGGATGAATTGCCGTGGACAAGTACATGGCCATTATCCAAAGCCACATTTCATCTATTAAATTACTACTAAATTGTTCTACTATAAATAGTTTCATGTCAATACAGACTTTAAAATACTTTAACTCAATTGCAATAAAGTATCTAAATCCCTAATTAGAAATTGTTTAATTTTTTACCCTGAAAGCAACGAGGTTAAATGAAGGAAGTTGATTTTGATTGGAGACATCGATTCTTTTTAGGGATGAGAAATATTTGTTGACACATAAACGTCCGATTGTGGACACTGATCCCAAATGGAACACTTCCTTCCAATTTAAATATGGAAATACGTGACTGTAATGTAATACACAACAATTTATTATAATACATAATAGGTAATTCTAATTCTATAAATTCAATAATAATGCAGAGATACTTGAAATGATTTAAATTTAAACCTGAACAATATATCCTCCCAAGCCAAAGTGAACAAAGACGGGGCTGAATTCATCCATCTATTGGAATTCATTTCCGATGAATTCTCCGATGATGACCAAAACCCGAATTCGGGTTCTTCCATTTGGCAAATGTCTTTTTGAACAATAAATCTTAAAAATGATATTTCCTATTCTCTTTTCTATTTCCTATTCTAACAACACTCTTTTAGTTCCATAATACTCGTATTTGTATGGCTTGAATAAGAGATGCGTTTGCTTATTGCTACTACACTTCCTCGTGGATGTTAAATTTAAACTATGCAACATTTTGTAATTTTGATAATGCAATTCTCGCACCAATTATTTGCATCTCCCACTCAGGAGTTAGGAATTAGAATAAATACATGTAACTAATACTCACATTACATAAGGCAACAAAGTGAGACTAGTTCTTGTGAGAATGCCAAATGTCCATTATGCTATACTTACCAATTAGACAGCTTCAAGAAACTATAATTTCATAATAATATTTATCTCTTAAATGATTATAGGATGCATGACTCATATGCATTTGAATGCAAAAATACCGAAATCGTGATACGATGATCTTTGTTTTAATTTTAATTTGCTTATTTGTGTAAAAGTAACCCGTTTGATCGTAATATTTGTAATACAAAAAGAATTGTTAAATAAAATATCGCAAATAATTTAATTTAATTTTCTGTTTAAAGAAATTAGAATTAGAGAGGAATATGTGTACAATTAAGGATAGTTGTGAGGTTACCAAGAACCTCGTTAAGATTAAGACGTAGAAGGGGTGGGACGGTTGGGGGTGCTGCTGAAGATCCTGTGGGCATTGGAAATTGAAATGGCATATTTGGAATTGCTGAAGGGATTATTTCCGGAATTGTCACGGATGTCAACAATGTCCTCAGAGTTTGGAGAAGAGAGCAGACTTTGATTGTTTGAATTGAACACTTTGCATTTAAAAGACCCAAATCTAGTCCAAGATCTATTCCTGCGGGGACTGCTGATACCTATTTTTGGAAAATTAAAATACATTTGATAAGTAATGGAATTATCAAGTTAATTTAATAATAAAATACCTCAAATTGTGAAACCCCGAAAAGAATGGTCGTAATGCAAATGATGGCAAAATATCTTCCGATTGTAAAAGCCATGTTTAATGAATTTTCAATTAAAACTAGTTGTGATTGAATGGAAGAAGCTGTAGAAGAAAGACTGTCACCCCCACTTTGTCCGAACCTCTGGTTTTATTCCTTGCCCTTGATTCTTGATTCTAAAAGACATGCGTTTATCATTAATGAGGATGAACAGATGAGTCTTCCTTATCGTTAATCATGTTTGCGTTTATACTTTCTTTAATTACTGCAAAACCTTATAGAAAGATTTAAATAGTGGATATGTCTTAGGACGGGAATAGGAATGAATGAAGGTTATTCAATTCAACATTAGTTGCACAGTAAATCAATTGAAAGAAACCATGATAAGCAATAAAACCAGTACATTCGGCATTCGCATTCATTATTACCTTTAAAATGGGACTGTTTTTTATCCAATTGATCTGCAATGAGAAATTATTTTAATTCAACGTTTCCAAAAGCAGTTATTACCCTTAATTCCTAAATACTATGTTAATTAAATAAATTTATACTCTATGAGGTTGACTGCTCTCTGTTGATTTTAACTAAAAATGGCTATGCATCACATCAGAAAAAGTATTTCATAAAAAATCTAAAATATAATATATTGCGACGCAGTTAAAAGATAATAACGGCTAGATTTATAAGTTATTGCAAAATTAATAGTGAGAAAAGTCCAAATAAATTGATATAATTTAGAGGATTGTGACCTTAACCCTGAATCATCATTTTCAATTCCTATACCAATCCCAAATTAAGTTTTAGGCAGAGCAAAAATATGCATTTAATTCACGAGTTCGAAGAGAACGATGACTTTAGATATGACGAGTGTAATATTGATTTATATTTTATTAATTAACCGGAATGAATATTACTATATCTATAATAGTACTATCTATAAATGTAGTTTATTCTCATCCCATACATACTGGACTAGACTGGAGAACGTCAGGATTAATTTTATTGACCGTGATCTGAACTGACCTGTACACATTATTAAGACATTCTACATAATTCAAATCATGATGATAGCAGGATGTACATTTTTAAATACTGAGGAATACAATGAATGATTTAATTGTAGATGAATGTACGCATGAAAATTTCAGCAATGAGAACTGAAAAAAGTTGTAAATATTCATTCTCCTTTGTTTGGAGAAAGTTTTTCTATTTTTGGATATTTCACCCCGAAAATCCTTAACACCTTTTAAATCCAATTGAATTTTATGATTTTCTTTTTGAACCTGAACTTGAAACAAAATTCCAGACCCAAGAAATAAAAAATAAATACAGTATCTAATATTTCTTTCAGGATGTTGGCCGGAATTCTATTTTCATTATTTCTATTGTTATCAT
>JAQFZB010000392.1:0-15196 GCA_034695165.1 Desoria trispinata | reverse complement strand
TAACCTGTACCTGAGCTTAATGATTCTATTATCAGGTTATCATTTACGGCGTTGAGCTGGATGTTGTCGATAATCCATATCCTCGTCTTCCATTACTGGAACCAATTATTGCACAGAAAATTAACAATCTGCCATCGTGTTTTCAAAGTGAACCATATCCATATATTCGATTCATTGAAATGTACGGAACTGGTTTTGTAACTAAAGCTGAAGTGGGAGGGCGACTTTACATAACATATCTTCATGCTAAACTGATTACGGATCAATATCATATCAATAAAACTGTACACCCTCACTTACATGTTGAGGAACTTCTCTTACGTACAGGAGAAGGCATACTAGCGGTAAAATACTTCTTCAACCTAATGTTGTTAGGAGGCTCTAAAAACAAATTGGCAACCACCATTGGCGGTTGGATGAACTCTTTGCCAAAAGAATCAATGCTTATTTACATAGAAACATCTCCATGGTCCGACCTTCATGAAGTGACATCTTTAATTTCAAAGAACAATTTAAAAACTGCTTCGCTAGTTTTTAAAAGTTATGCGAAATTGGATGCCTTGACCGGCGTTGTCGATGCTCTTGGAAAAGAGGAAGATATTATCACACTTGTGAAGAGTGCAATAAGAAAAGAAAACACATTTCTTATTCCTGATGATGAGGTTGTAGCTAAATTGAATACATTCGTGTATAATGTATTCAAAACTGAAAGGAATGTAGTACAGTGTAACTATCGGGATATGCTGTTAATGGGTAAAGTAGTTGATTTACGGTATAAAGTTAAATGAAAATACGGTACAATGTTTACTGAAAATCTTGCATATCCCCCAACTTCACATCGACCTCTTACACTTCCATTTTCCAAAGGCTTGTAAGTAAGAAGAAAATTAGCAAGACTGCCTTCCTGCGCTGGAGGTAATTTTAAGCCTGGAAGCCAGTGCGTTCAAATGTATAATAATACCGATTGCTCTGGTGATTATGATCTCTATGTTATAGAGGACACATATTTTTACAGTTTTTTCAGCGTAATGGAACAATATGGTTCCATGACAGCGTGTATATAATAGTTGTAACATTGGCTTGTCATAACTTGGGAATAACTGCAATAATGATTTAAAACCGTTTGTTCTCCATGGAATTTTATTACTATTCACTGTAGGGTAGAGTGAGGTTTAATGTATTAAATCCTAAACAAAACGTTAGGTATATCTAAGCTAAATCCTCAATTGTAAATATCGAAAAAGACATGAAAATAAATTGCATTTTTTAAACTTTAATTATATTTTTTAAATATAATTGTTGAACAATGAAAAACGTCTAGTTTAAATATCCTAGAAATATGGATAAAGTAGAAAATTAAGGGTCGGCGAGGGGGGCTTGGGGTACAGTAATTTTTATAATGAAATTTTGGGCGAAATAAAGTAAAAAAGGGCAAAATATGAAAACATTTTTTTTTCAAACGTTCGAAAATTTTAAACATGAACGCCAGCGAAGGTGCATCGGGAACGGTAAAAAATTAAAAAGAAATGAAATTTTAGGTGACGTAAAAATAGGTGGTAATTAAAAATTTATTACCGAACAATTTTTAAGTTAAATATACAAAACTTGTGATGTGTGATGTAATGTGTGATGTGTGACGTAATGTGTGATGTGTGCTGACTGGGCATGGTATATCACACCACACACGTGTGATGTGTGCTGACTAGGCGTGTGAGGTGTGCTGACTAGGTTCACATTATAGAGAGTACTTAAATATGGAACAACTGTACTGTCTCAGTACAACAACTGCAAACTTTTTAATCTTTGTATGCAAGGTTGGCAAAGTATAAGGGATATGTAATTCTTTCACATTAGAAATAAAAACTATGTTGAATAATCTCCAAATTAAAACTATATTTGTGTCATGAAAATGAATCAGCATTTTATTTTCGTTGTTCTGATCCTTGAAATTGAAATAAAACAAAGACATATGTTGCAAGTACAGTGAATAGCTGTAAAGAAATATATGTTTTTACATTACATCCTGTCTGCATTGATTATTGTGGCTTACTGATGTGATTGTAGCTTTTCCCAGAAAAAAATAACCTCCTGGAGAAATTACAACGGGATGCTGAAGATTAATTTGCACAAAGCTCTGAAACTGATCTCTTAATTCCCTTGAGATATTGCACATCTTGAAATTATACACTTGGCATATTGCTTCCTTGGCCTATCTCATAGAGATTAAACACTTATTTGATTGTAAATACAATTGAAAAATCCATCCATATTGAAATTACCTTAACGCCCACATTCTCCGCAGCCCCACATAGTGCTAAGAGTGCGATTCCATTCAACCAAATCACTGGCAACATGCATATTACCAATATAGCTACATTTATGTACCGAATCTCCTTCTGTGCTATGAAATTAATGGCTGCAAAACTATACAGTATCAGAGTGATGAGTAATGAAGCTAGATTAATGACAATATGAGAAAAAAAGACGGTATTGAAAGATTTAACAAGATTCTCCAACATCTTGTAATTCTCCATGAAACTTTCAATGGTCTTTGAATTGTCATCTTTGTGTTCATTGGCTGAAGCCAATGCTGCAGAGCGCCATAGGGATTCCTTCAGAAATATAGGATCTGAATGCATAGACTCCTCTCCTTGGTTACAAATGTTGGTTTGATTGAGAACATGAAATCCAGTACTAATGCTTCCAAGAATTCCAATCATCCAATACACAGCTGCTGCCCAGCATTCTCCAATGGTGTGGGAGTAAAAAAGGCCAATGGATAGCAGTAGAACTTTCCAGAGAGGAAGTCCAATTTGGAATCTTGAAATTATGAGGAAGGACATTACAGGAATTGAAATCAAGAGCATATAGATCGTCAGATACCAACAGGTTCGAATTGGTTTGCAACAATATTGCTCCAAAAGTGATGAGACGTAAAAGTGTCGATTCGTCAAATCTGAAATTAATTAATGAGAATACATATAAAACAATAGAAACAATCAGAAACCACTGAAAATGTCTCTACCTCTATGTCTTGAATTTTGAATAAATTCCTTTAAGACCCCTTTTTCCCCACCCAGTGCATAATTAAATTCCTCATAAAATATCAAAAGTCCTCTCCTCTTGTGAAAAGAACAGAGTCGATTCGCAATAAGGGCGAATGTGATTATGTCAACCATAAGTCCAAATGATGTTGCCTCAGTTGATGAAGAGATCTTAATAGTAACCTCATCGTTTATGGGAGACCCACTTGAATTTTTGTCTTTGATATCAATCAGCGACTCTCTATATTCAGCCTGAATGACCCCATAAGCAATTCCAAGGAAGAGTCCAATTGAACTTTGCAACATGAAGATTAGAAAGGGTAGGCTTTTAAAATCGAATCTGATCCTATTACTATGGGGATCAGAGTTGAAGGGAAAACAGCCCACTAATTGGCAGACAATGCGGGGCCCTTTAGACACTCTGTGAAGTAATTGGGGCACTACTGAAGGGACACCATCGAAATCCTCTATCACTGCCATTTTAACTTACGTGTAATATTGAATGTGAACCCTGAATACCGTAAAGATTAAATGCTTTCTCTTTCTTTATTTTCTTAATTTCATAATTGGTCTCAATTGCACAGCAAACATTAATTCTTCAGCCAAAGCAATAACGAAGCTACAGACACTAAATTATCTGTATTTGTATTGTATATGGGAAGTTGCATGAAAAGCAATATGTGGAAAAATGGGGCTACAACTAAAGCCAATTGTCTAATCAATTTTTAGCATTTAGGGTAAAATAAGAAAATAACATCTTTCATTTGAAAGCATTACTGAAAGTGGATTAATGGAAAAGAAAGTAATTATATAAGCGTTGTTATGAAGCTATAGAACTGTCCATTTAGAAGCAATTATTTCATTTTATCTTGTCCGTAATTGTAAGTTTGCTCATTATTTTATGTAATTTATTAAATTTACGTATCTAGGTATAGATATATACGAGAGTTGATAATGATACAACATGCAACTGATACGTAGGGTGATTATTAATGAAGGTAATGTAATGCTCTTTAATCCTCATTAAACGCTTTGTTGTTAATGAAAAATTACTTTGACTTTTTCCATTGTATAATGCATTTGTCATCCATCACTGAACAGTTTACAATTTAATTAAAGATTATGAAAAACTCATTAAACGTAATTTGACACTTGATTGACACTTTTATAATCAGATCAATTACCATTTCATTTATTTTTTTTAACTTTTTTGTTCTTCAGGCGGATGGATATACATAATTAATTATTTATTCTTTATGTTAAATTCTCCTTTTCGAATCATTTCAATGGATCTAATTAATGCGAATATAAATACCATTTCATAATAATTACATTTCTCAATCTTGCAAAGATCTCATTTTGTTCAACTTCATTGTTAAAACTAAAGAAAATCATGAAATTTAAATATATTTCTGTATTGTTCTTTTTATTTTCTGCCTTTATCAATTTGACCTATGCACAATCCGAAAAGGAAATAGAAATGGCCAAGTGTATTGGTAAATTCGACGGTGATTATCCGCAAGTCAAAGAAATCGTGGAAAGCTGTATGGACCAAGCAAACTTTACTGAACTTCCGGACATGACGAGGATGAGTTTGAATGACACTTTACTCTATTTAAAGAAATTGGAAAAATCTGATTTTGAAGATAAGGTTCGGAAATAATCAAATGCTTTGAATTAGAAACAAGAAATTTAATAAAATATTCTCAAAATTGTTTTCAGTGTTTTTTGCAGTGCGTTTTGGAAAAGTCGAATGTCGTAAGTTGAATTAAGTAGAGATAATGAATATTTTAAAGTAATGTCTAACTGTCATTATCATTAACAGCTGAATGAAGATTTTAGCATAAAATTTGAGAAAATGACTGAGATTCACAGCAAAGGAAATCACGAAAGCCAAACCATAGGACTTGTCATTTCTACATGGAAAAATTGCAGTTTAAAAATTGGCATGTTTTTATGTTTTTAATTTTTACAACATTAATTGCATGTGAAGATGCAGCCTAATATTTTTATTTTGGGAGCAGAGAGTCAAATAAAAGCAAAAGGCAACAAGGAGAATTGTAGCTGTAAGAAATTGGCAGCAATTAATCACTGTCGATTTTTAAACTTGATAGAGAGTGATACGGTATTTATATAAATACAAATCTCAATCGAAACAATCAAATGATTTCTTGGTTTATAATATTTATTTCATTTTTTCTATAGAACTGTTGAAATCCTTTTGGATTTTGAATGGAGCAGCATTTATATAACAATATTCATCACTAACAATTCTTGATGAAATTGATTACACCAATAAAATGTATTTGAAATTCTGTGAATGTGTATTAGATTCAAAATGTGCTTGTTTACTTGTGGTCAAGCTAACAAAAGAACGCGTCAACCGACTTTTCATAATAAAATTTTCACGCTTGTTTGAACATGAGCAAAATCAGTTGAGTTGTTCAACAACAGCAGCACAGGGTACCATGCCGCATTTTCCTTCAGTTAGCAAAATGTGTCAGATTTTGAAAAAAATTTACACTAAAGGTTCAAAAGACACATGAATGATAAATTTAGCGTTAAAATTGACAAATTTAGTTTGTTAAAGCTTCACTATAGGTGATTCAAGGTTGTCACACCACTGATTGTTGAAAATAAACGGACATCTATGATTATTTGCCAACATGTTTTATATTATCTTAATAGATCAAATCGTTTTCTGTCCAAAGTTAGTCTTATTCTCATTTCAAGAAATTGTAATTTATCTCATGACCATCCCAGCTTTTGTCTTTGCTTACTCTTTTAGACAGACAGTTAATAATTTATTTCATTCGGCTTTACAACAACATGTTAGTTGCGCATAAGTAATATTTTAGAGTTTACAATGACTCGATAATTTATTTATAAAGTATTTTAAGCGAAAATATAGTTACTCCGGTCTTATAAACTCGTAAAGTTTATACCTTATTTTCATTGGGTATTAACTGTGGTCTACTAATATTTACTTCCGGTTTCCTAACATTCCAATGTCAACATCAATTGAGACAACGGATATCGGTAAAATTTTCAGTAGACAGTATTGCGTCTAGAACAGTTTGATAACGTCGGACAGTAATTCAATTTATAAAAGTTTATAAAAATCTTTGAAAATGGAGCAATGCATTTACTTGCGGCTTTTCCCATACAATTTAAATTTCTGTAACAGCATTCCATTTGCTTTTTTACCCTACAAATGGGTGAATGGAGAAAATAACATGGTCACATTAGGAGCTATTGTAACATGCTCCAAGAAAGAAATTTTTCATTACAGAATTAAGATGACCCTATTTGCAATCTATATATCATTACTGATGATTCAGGTACTAAACTGGTTCAGAAACCCAAATGCCACACTTGGATCCAAGTCATTAGCTACTGGAGTTCTGATACTTTATATTAATGGCTTTTCTGTGAGCATGGATTTTACGGACTGCAAAAGCATACCACAATTGGTTTGTTTTATTCAACAATTTGATAAGGAACTAAGAAAATGTGAGAAAATCTTGCAGCCTTGTAAAAAGCAATATTGATTTTATTAATTTATTCTAGACAACTGCTATCGAGTTACAAATATGGACAAATTAATCTCGGTGCTAATATTTCCTTGCTTTCCATTTACATTGGCAATGATAGCTCTTGGGATTGCCATTTTGATGGCCGTAAGTCCATGTATGCCACCGTTTTTAGGTTCTCTATTACCATTTTGTGAATCTAAAGCTACTCGACCCTGTTACTGGGTTCTAATTTATTGCACTGAAGTACTGATTGCAGGCGCTTATCTGTCCACGGCATGTTTCTTTGTTATTGCCGTGGGTTTGGCAGGGACTTTTTGGTTGTTAAAATGTGTCTCTGTTCTTCAACGGTATGTAAGCAAAGTGTAATAAATAATTACATTTATATTATATGGAAATTACTTTGTTTTAGTCTTTCGGAATTCAATGCATCAAGGACTTTATCTGCAACAAGAATATACTGGATGTATCAAACCTTCAAATTAGTTGAAAAATCCTACAACGATTGCGTGCAGTGGAGAATTTTACCAGCCTTTGCACTTGGATCTCCATTGTTGGAAATTGTGTCAATGATGATGGTGATAAGGTTTCAAAAGGAATTGAACAACGAGGTTCTTGTAATGTTTGCATTTGCATCTTTGGATACTCTGTTTGTGAATATTGCATGGTTCTCGGTAGCAGCATTCATAAGAAGCAAATCTGGCCAACTTTTACAAAAGTTTAGGGATAGCAAATCTGCGTACGTCAGGAAACGCTTTAGAAGTTGTCTCCAGCTGAAGATCCAATTTGGGAATAATTTTATTGACAAGGACACACCTCTTATTATTCAGGATTTCTGCTTTTCCACTCTAGGATCCATGCTTATTATAAGTAAGCAATAGTCAACACAAACGGATTGTATGATTGCTCATGGTCCCTTGTTGACTCTGACATTTAATTTCTTCAAGAACCTATTGACGTTTAATAACTAGCCAATAAAGCGATATTCACCTAATTACCGTTGTAATTAGTTTTAGATGTGAATGGCGTCATTATGTCATTTTGTCCCAAATAATGCATTTTAACCCATCCCACCGCCCCCAGGAGTAGTGACACCCCCGGACACCAACACATTCCCATAAAGTATTGTGGCTTTTTACCCGATTCTACGTAAATTTTCCACCCACGCTTTCCGACACACTATTTCCGACGAGGAATACTTCCGACATTTTTATTTGAATGGTTTTTTAAAGTATGTTAAACAGGTTGTTAGGTTGTTAGGTGTCACAATTAAAACGGTATTTAAAATTTTTCAATAACTTTTTATAAGTTTTTTGATTTACAATGGTTAGAGGTACATACTATTACACATATACGACTTAAACTCCGCAAAATTTGGTTAAGTCGTTTTCTAGCAAAAGTTTGCGAAAGTTTAACATAGCTTTATATGAGAATACTATTTTTTTTATTTAGTTTTCCGTTTGGCTAAATTATTTTTCTAATTTATGTAAATGTATAGGATGTTCCTCATCCATGCTAGTTTTGTTTGCACTGTTTATAAAAGGAAATTTAAATAAATGACACGTAATTTTATACCTTATACCACAGGAATTGCGAAATAAAGTAAAATTATACCCCAATAAATTCATTTAGTTTAAATATAATCAGCATTTTATTTTCGTTGTTCTGATCCTTGAAATTGAAATAAAACAAAGACATATGTTGCAAGTACTGTGAATAGCTGCAAAAAATATATGTTTTTTATTACATAATGTCCTGCATTGTCGACATTAATTATTGTAGCTTACTGATGTGATAGTAGCTTTCCCCAGAAAAAAATAACCTCCTGGAGAAATTACAACGGGATGCTGAAGATTAATTTGCACAAAGCTCTGAAACTGATCTCTTAATTCCGGTGAGATATTGCACGATTTGAAATTATGCACTTGACAAATTGCTTCGTTGGCCTATGTCATGGAGAGTAAATAATTTTGATTGAAAATATAAACGAAAAATTCATCCTTTCTTAATATAGTTAGTTACCTTAACAGCCACATTATCCGCAGCTCCACACAATCTCAAGACGCTGAGGCCTTGCAACCAAATGACTGGCAACATGCATAGTACCAATATAACTACATTTATGTACCGAATCTCCTTCTGTGCTATGAAATTAATAGCTGCAAAACTATACAGTATCAGAGTGATGAGTAATGAACCCAGATTAAATACAATATGAGAAAAAAAGAGAGCATTGAAAGATTTAACAAGATTTCCCAACATCCTGTAATTCTCCATGAAGCTTTGAATGGTCCTTGATTTGTGATCTGTGTGTTCAATGGCTGAAGTCAATGCTGCAGATCGCCATAGGGATTCCTTCAGAAATGTTGGATCTGAAGCCAGAAGCTTCTCTCCTTCTTCACAATTGCTTTGATTGAGAACATGGAATCCAGTACTAATGCTTCCAAGAATTCCAATCATCCAATAGACAGCTGTCGTCCAACAATATCCCACAGTGTGGGCGTAAAAGAGACCAATGGATAAAAGTACAATTTTCCAGAGAGGAAATCCAATTTGGAATCTTGAAATTATGAGGAATGATGTAAGAGGCATGGAAATCAAAACCATATAGATCATCAGATACCAACAGGTTCGAACTGGTTTGCAACAATATTGCTCCAAAAGTGAAGAAATATAAAAGTATCGATTCGTCATATCTGAAATCAACAACATCAGGCAAAATACAGGTTAAGCAATAGGAACTTCTGTGAATGTTCCCATCTACCTCTATTTCTTGAATTCAGAATAAATTCGCGTAAGATTCCTTTTTCTCCTCCCAGTACATGATTGAATTCCTCATAAAAGCTCAAAAGTCCCCTTCTCTTGTGAAAAGAACAGAGTCGATTCGCAACAAGTGCAAATGTGATAATGTCAAACATAAGCCCATATGATGCCGCCTCTGTTGACGAAGAGACCTTAATCGTCACCTCATCGTTTAAGGGAGACCCACTTAAATTCCTGTCAGTGATATCAATCAACGACGCTCTGTATTCCGCCTCAATTGCTCCATACGTAATGCCGAGGAAGAGTCCAATTGAACTTTGCAACATGAAGATTAGAAAGGGTAGGCTTTTAAAATCGAATCTGATCCTATTATTATGGGGATCAGAGTTGAAGGGAAAACAGTCCACTAATTGGCAGACAATGCGGGGCCCTTTAGACACTCTGTGAAGTAATTGGGGCACTGAAGGGATATTCTCAAAATCCTCCACCACCCCCATTTCAACTTTCACTAACGGGAATATTGTGGAGATAGTCAACTGTGAAAGTCGGAGAAAAACATTCTCCTATTATATATTCCCATTAATTTCACTAATTGATCCTAATTGCAAGATAAACAATTTCATTAATCATTCTACAACCTGCCCATTAAATATAGCCAGTAAATGTGGCTTTAGCTATACTGGCATTAGGCACTGAATCCATAATATAGAATTGAACTATAATCGATAAGTAGTATTTTAGCGTAATGAAATAAAATCTTTCATTTCAACAAATATCTGGCCAAAAGCGGATTGCATAAAGTTGTTAAGAAAAAGTCATAGTTACCTGTATGCAGCTATGTGCATGTCTGTTCAGAAGCAGTTAATTCATTTAATGTTTTTCAGAATTGTAGAGTGTATCAAAATTTAAAACATAGAGTCAATACATAATAGACGATGAATCGCAAAAAAGGTGGCCTTGGTGCATTTTAACTGTCATTTATTCTACGCCTGTTGTGAATGATGAAACACTTTTGTTTGACTCTATCTAATGCTTCATGTCATCACTGAACAATTTAAAAAACAGAAGAGAATTAATATGAAATCAATAAAATAATTTATGTATTAATGTATTGAGTGACATTTTTTAACCCAGCTTTTTTTATTTTATTGGCTCTTAATTACCTAATAAACTTAAATAATTGGGCGGATACATTTAATTTTTGAGCTTTTGTATAAAATCCTGATTTGCAAATCATTTCCTATCGCAAATGAGGGTAATAAATCCAAATATAAATACCATGACATCCAATTTAAATATTTCAATCTGAAAAAAAAACTCTCAATCCAAAATTTGAGATTAAAAGTAAAATAAAATCATGGAATTTAAATCCATTTCTGTTTTATTGTTTTTATTTTCAACTTTCATGAATTTGACTTACGGACAATCTCAGAAAGAACTTGACATTGCAAAGTGTATTGACAAATTCGACAATGATTATCCTCAAGTCAGTGAAGCCCTGTCACACTGTAAAGCGCAGTTAAATCTTACAGAACTTCCAGAAACGATGATGACTCTGAATGAGACTTTAATCTATTTAAATAAACTAGAGAAAGCTGATTTTGATGATAAGGTATTTGCGTTACCACTACAATATTCTAATTGGTTTAAAATTTATTAAAACTATTTCTTAAACTGTTTCCAGTGTTTTGTGCAGTGCATTTTGGAGAAGTTTAACGTCGTAAGTTGAAAAGTAAAATAAATCGGGTAGAAATATGTTTAAAACGGTTGATTGATTCCTTGACTTTCCCATCGATTAACAGCTGAATGAAGATTTTAGCATAAACTTTGAGAAGATGGCAGAGATTCACAGCAAAGGGAATCACGTTTCAAATCAAACAATAGGACTTGTAATTTCTTCGTGGAAAAATTGCAGCTTAAAGATGGGCATGTTTTTAAATTGATAACAGCATTTAATATTTTGACTAATGTTTATTTAAAAAACAGAGAGTCAAATGAAAGGAAAAGGCGACAAGAAAAAAGATGCCTGTAAGAAATTGGCAGCAATAGATCATTGTAGATTTTTAAATCTGTTGGAGATTGATCTGGTAAATATTTGTAGAAGGTTATCAATTGATTTCTTGAATAATCACTCTCTTTCATTTATATAGAAATGCTAAAAGAACTTTTACGATTTGGATGCAAATGGATTTAGTTTATTATTAATATTAATTCGGGATTAAATTGATGAAATTAAAAAAGTGTGTTTGAAATTTACTTAATGTTTATTAAAAGTAAAATGCAATAATTAAGTTTTTTCTTTCATTTATTTGATTCCTCTTTTTCAGTAAAATCATACAAGAATAAAGTGAAGTTGAGGTCAAGTTGTTGCTTATCTCATTAATTATTTTCAAATTTATTATGCAACTTTTTTTATTTATTTAAATTAAATACGAATTCTTGTTAGAAATATGCGTCTTTGTTTATCTCATGAATAAAATACTTGAATGTTTCTCTAAAAAAATTTTGATTAATTGTAAATTGTTTTGTGGTTATTAAATTTTATTTTTCAATGTTCACGTCTCAATGTATGGGAACTTTTGGACCATTAAAAACTAAAATCAATTATTTTTTTTGCATGCTTTTAATCAGCATATATAAAAGCTACTCCATATACTAAAATGAAACTAAATGATGTCAATAGCGTGGCACAAACACATTTTTCTGGTATTCCCCTTTGACATTCCCCCCAATGTAATAATTGCAAACAACAACACATGACTTATTTGGTGCAATACTGGGATCACTACCGGTAGCATAGCAAGCCATACCGCATCCCAGTTTACTTGTTCCCTTCCAAACAACTTGAGTAAAGTGTCCTGTTTGTGGACCTTTTATAAGAGTCCTGGAAATTGGCTTGTTTCCATTCCTTCGGTAGTCTTCAATTTCTAATAAAAACACATTTCCACCATTTATTTTTAAATGTGGTAAACTTCCCATGAGAACATACCGGAATACCACATATCAGTAGAATGTCCATCATATTTAGGTTTCCAGGTTGATTCTCCCCAATCGCAGATATTATTAGAATCACAAATCCCATTCGTTGGTCCATCTGTGGCTAAGCATTCCCCGAGAGCATAATTCTTTGCATTTGGATTATGTTTTAGAATTCCTCCATTTGATTCCATTTGTACAGCTAAGATTTCTGCATATGCTTGTGAAAATACTGCAATCTGAAATTAAGAAAAATGTTAAAATCCCTGAATTTATATGTGAAAAGATTGGTAATAATATACCCTTTCATCATATTGAAGAGGTGGAGCTCTGTGTTTTTTCCTGTATTCATTGTGCCTCTTTAGCTCTGCCATGTTCAGCTTTAAATCAATTGCCTACAATTTAAAATTTTTAAATTCAAACAATTCAAATTTTAAATATTTTTAAAACGTTTAAGGACCAAAAGTACTTTAAGTTGTTTCCTCGTTGGTACTGGAAGTGGTTTCCCAATGTAACTTTGATGCAGCCCCTGGAGAGTTTTTCTAAATGCTGGGCCATCATCAAATTTAAATCCAGGAGGAAGTAATTCCATAAATTTATCCAGAGCTTTATCCGGGTCCCCATCTTTTTCAGGATTGTATGTAAATTCACCTTTTTGCGATGGAAGCGGTGATAAATCTTCATAAAACTTTATTTTAATTTTCCTAATTTTAGGCAATTGTAAACATATTCAGATATCTTTATTACCTTCCAATGACGAAATACCTTCAATTGGCTCAATCTGAGAACCAGCAACCTTTTCATTCATGCTATAAGGATTGGAGATCTGTGTTATTTTAGCATTAGAAGTTCAATTAAATTTAAGTACCTTGTAATCTCATAGACAATAAATGCTGTTGCAATGCAGATGATTGCTGAACTCTTCGTTGTCATTATACGACCGTCTTAAATTGTAAATTCATCCGAAATATTGGTGAAAAAAGCTAAATTGACATTGAAAAACTTATCTAACTTACCAGCAGGTTGTTAAACATGAAAACAATGGAGAATAAAAACAGAAAACTATAAAATCTTGTTAATTAAATTTTTACGACATTTATTTCAGTATAATTACAGAGACCCTGACATTATATATAGTATTGTATATAGTCGGAGATATTCTAAAAATACATATAGGGTGAACAAATTCTTATTTGAAGTATTTTAAATAGAAATTATAGATAATAAAGTTGCAACATTTAGGTGAAAATAAGATTATGAACGAGGAACATAGACATTTTGCTCGAATTCTGCATCCATAGTATTTGCTCCCTTGTAGTAATTACAAGCAACAATACATGCTTTGTTTGGTCCAACATTTGGATCATTTCTCGTAGTAGGATAGCAAGCTATTCCACAGCCAATTTTCTTGGTTTTCTTAAAAATAACTTGAGTGAAATGTGCTGTTTGTGGACCATCTATATGTTCATCATCAACTGGAATTGGTTTGTAGCCATTCTTTTTGTAGTTTTCAATTTCTGTACATAATATGAAAACATATATTTTCATGCTTAAGCTTAATAGTAGACATGGTAGACTTTGGGGTACTGACCAGAATACCACATATCTGTATTATGTCCATCGTACTTGGGTTTCCAGGTTGCTTCTCCCCAATTGCAGACATTGTTATAATCACATGTCATACTTGAAGGTCCATCTCCAGCTAATAATTCACCAAGAGCATAGCTTAGCGCATTCGGATTATGAATCATCATACCTCCATTGGCTGCCATTTGTGGGGCTAAGATTTCTACATAGGCTTGAGCAAATGCTGCAAGCTGAAATCAAATAAAATTACATACAATTTTAAATTGTAAACGAAACTCTATTTAACTTTAGACGTACATTTTGATCATATATGAGGGGTGGTGCCTTGTGTTTCTTTCTGTATTCATTGTGCCTCTTTAATTCTGCCATGTTTAGCTTTACATCAATTGCCTATAAAATAAAAAAAATTTAGGATGCTACATCTTTTTCAAAATATATTGTTGAGACTCCTTAATACCTTAAGTTGTGCCTTCGTAGGTTTTGGAAGTGGTTTTCCAAAATATCTTAGATATATATCCTCAAAATATTGTCTGAATGCTGCATGCTCATTAAATATAACGCCAGGGGGGAGTGAAGCGATATATTTTTCCAGACCTTGATCTGGATTCCCATGGGTTTCAGGATTGTATATGAATAAGTTCTCTTGCAATGGAATGGAGTCATCTTGCTCAAAAAGATTAGTTTTATAGTCATCCATCTCTTGGGCAATGGGGACCTCATGATTTCCCTCCAGAGAGGAAACATCTTGGTCATAGTAATTAGAATCTTCATTCTCCAATCCAGCTATTGAGGATCTGGAATTAAAATTTAAATAAATAATGGTACATTTAATTGTCAAACGTATACACTTAATTCCAAGTCTAATTTACCTTGTATCTCCATAACCCATGAAAGCAATGGCGATGGATAGAATGCAAAAAATTTTCCTTAATATTTTGAGAAACATTTTAACGTTTAGTTGAGAAATTAGAAACATACGTTCCATAGACAATAGCCAAATTGTATTTGGAACATTTTAATAGCCAAGAGATAATTAAATAGCATTTCGAAGAATGAAAAACAAATTGTTGTATGTATTTATTTAGTAATACAGTGTGATTTCCATTGTATATAATATAAAAGTATAAAATATATAATTGGTAATTACATCACACACAGGGTATAGAAACTTAATTAGTGCTTTGAATAAAAATAAATAATTTGAATGAGAAAATTACTAATATTAATTTGGTAAAAATAATTGTATTCAAATAAGAAATTGACACAAGACTTATTATGATTGGTTAAAAATTT
>JAQFZB010000391.1:0-15201 GCA_034695165.1 Desoria trispinata | reverse complement strand
AATTATAAAAGTAGTAGGTTCATTTTGTCGCAACTAAATAAACTTATCCTAAATTAACCTAAATTCAAATTTCTCATTACACTTGTGATGATTCCATTGAACCACCCATGAAGCATGCGCATGCGCATGCTTCATGGGTGGTTCAATGGGTAACTCAAAACATTAATACATATACACCCCACCCATAAATACATACATTATAAATACATCAAATATATACATATAAACTATAACAATATATATTACTATATATTACTGTTATAGTTGTTAGTTTAGTTTCAGATGCCGGAGAGCAATGAGCACTATGAAGCAGAAATTTCTTTTTAATCATGATGAGTATTACCATACCTTAAAAAATCAAGTAGGTAATGGAATCCCTGTTTATTCAGGAATTAAGCAAAGAGGGGGCGGTGTTGGAAGTATTTTAGGTTTCATCACTCGATATGCTATCCCAATTTTCAAGCAGTATATATACCCCCACGTGAAGGAGGCTATTGTCAGAACAGCTACAGATGTTCTTCAAAACACACCACTAAAACAAGCATTAAAATCAAATTCTAAAACGTTTGCTAAGAGTGTTGGGCAAAGTGTATTATCTAAAGTGCTTTCACAGAAAGGTGGAAAAGTTAAACGAAAACGGAAATTAAGTTCAAAGTCTATCAATTTACCCTCAAAGAAAAGAACAGTCAAGTCATTAAAGAAGCGAGGAATAGGAAAACAAATAGGAAAAAGAAATAAATCCAGACCTAAGAATATTAAAAAAAAGCATTGTATCTCAAAGTTAGATATTTTTTCTTAATAATGTCATTGTTACATCATCACTCTAAACCCTCAATTCGAGGAGAGGTTGACTTATTTAGCTTACCAACAACAGACACTACTGTTGATAGCAGTTTTTATGCTGAATACAAACCTATTGTAGGTTTACAAGATGATGCTTCTAAAATAGAGTTCAGAATTGTTGGAAATACTAATCATTACTTAGATATATCTGATCACTTTTTATATTTGAAATGCCAAGTTCTTGATTCAGATAATAGCATTCTAGCAGCAGATGTTGATGTTACCTGTTCAAATTATCTTTTGCATTCAATGTTTTCACAGATAGATGTTCTGTTGAACAATAACTTAGTTTCAGATGGAAACAACTGTTATGGTTTTAAATCTATGCTTTCAGCACTACTTACACACGGGCAAGATTATTTTTTATCGCAAAGTCAAAGCGCATTGTTTCATAAAGATGTATACCACAAACAAAACACTGGTGCTACAAACAGAGGTGCTATAATACAACAATCTAAAAAATTTGAAATGTGTGACAAACTAAAAATAGACATTGCTAACCAACATCGATACATTTTAAATGATACCGATGTAACTTTAATTTTAACCAGAGCATCTAATGCATTTTGTTTAAATGTTACTACACCTGCACCAGTTACAGGATCAACTCCTACCTTGCCAAAACAGCCTAAATTAAAAATTCTAGACTGTTCCTTCTACATAAGGAAACAAGTTCTTTATCCTAGCATCGTTTTAGCTCATCAAAAACTTTTAAATAAAGGAGAGGTAGCAAAATACCCATTAATGCATACTGGATGTAAAACCTTTACAATTCCTGCTGGAAATCAATCATTTACAGAGGAAAATGTCTTTTCACAATCACAAGTTCCTTCAAGGATTATTTTAGCAATGGTTTCTAATACTGCATTTAATGGAACTTATAGTACTAACCCGTTTTATTTTGATCATTTTAAAGTTTCGTCTATGTCAGTCTCTGTTAACAATTTTCCGGTTCCTATTAAACCTCTATCGCTTAATTTTGATGATTCAGAGTATATGATACCTTTTAGAATGTTATACACAGCTACAGGAACAGCAGGAGAAGATATTGGTTTTATTATGTCGAAAGAAGATTTTAGACACGGAGGGTATTGTATTTTTCCATTTGATCTAAACCCTATAATAGGGTCTGAAAATCGATTATTGTTGGAAAAGAATGGATCAGTCAGAGTTGAGATAAAATTCCATGAAGCTTTGAAAAATGCAGTCAGTCTATTGTGTTATTATGAGCGACAAGGAGTTATAGAAATTGATCAATACAAACAAATTAATATACAATGAACTCTCTAGAGTTAAGATATTGTCTACTAACATTAATACCAGATGCACCTACAGGTGTATATGCAGCAGATCAATTAAAACACGTACAGAGTAAAGCTTTTAATGTTATTGTGAATATTGACGTATCATCATTAGATGGTCAACATTGGTGTGCTATAAGAAAATTAACAGACTCAAATGAATTGGAATGGTTTGACAGTTTCAACTTACCAATCGAGATGTATGGATATTACTTTATGGATTTTTTTAAAAAATATGGTGGAGAGTATAGACATATTCCTGCCCAGCTTCAAGATAATGAGAGCACAGTATGTGGTAATTATTGTTTGTATTTTTTGTACAATCGCTACAAAAATATATCATTTAATAAGATTTTATCTAGATTTACTAATGATAAACTAGAAAATGATGAAATGGTTAAAGAATTTACAGCTAATATTAATATTCCTAAATTGTCTAACTGTAACATTGATTGTTTGAATGATTGCTTATCAAATAAACGTTTTCAAAATGTTTGTGTGCAATCTAATAAAACTTGTATACAATTTTTTAAATAAAATAATGTTTCAATGCATTTAAATAATCATTCATTTTCATAACCTTCATGAAGTAACATGGATGAAAACGAACTAGAAAAGCTATATTTTTCGCCGAGGGAACCAGCATCGTTCTCAAGTTTAGACAGATTTTGGAATGAAGTGAAACATAAAAACCTTGTGACAAAAAAAGGGATAGAGAAGTTTCTGCAAAAGCATGATACTTTTACAAAATTTAAACAAACTAGGTATACATTTCCTAGAAGAATGGTTGTTGTACCTAGTAAAGATTACTTATGGCAGGCTGATTTGATAGTTCTTGATAAGTTGTCTAGATTTAATGCTGGTAATAAATACCTGCTTTGCATAGTTGATGTTCTTTCTAAATTTGCAATTGTAAAACCTTTGCATAAAAAAACAGGAGAAGAGGTAGCAAAAGCATTTAAGGACATTTTTGTTAATAAATCTCCTAAACAGATACAGACAGATCAAGGTCTAGAGTTCTTCAATAAATTTGTGTCTAAAGTATTTAAAGAGTATAATGTTATCCATTTTCATAATTATAGTGATTTAAAAGCTAGTGTAGTAGAACGATTTAATAGAACATTAATGATGAGAATTTCTAAGTATTTACATCACACCCAATCAAAACGATACATTGATGCTCTTGCAGATATTGTTGAATCTTACAATAATACTTTTCACAGCTCTATAAATAACAAACCAGTAAATGTTAATAAATTCAATGAAATGGATGTATGGTTAACATTATATAAACCTCTATATACTTCTAGTAAAAAGACTAAAACAAGTTATAAAGCTGGAGATTTTGTTCGTATTAAAAATGTAAAAAAACAGTTTGATAAAGGTTATAAAGCTAATTATTCTGACAAGTTATATAAAATAAAAGAGGTTATAAACAGCATACCTATAACATTTAAGCTTCAATTTCAAGATGATGACATACTAGGGATTTTTTATGCAGAGGAACTCAGCAAAGTATTAGTATAAATAGCTTTGATCAAATCAACTTTATTCCAGTTGAATTATGTCGTTCTATGTGTACTTACCTTCAAACAGTTCATCTTCCTACTTTCCCGATAATTCTATATCCAACTATAGAACTAAACTTGCCAAACGCATCAATTTAAACCATACAGATTATGAAGTTGCTGTTACTGAATTCAGTTATATAAACAAGTTTTATCTATTTACAAATGAGAATGATTCTGTAATTGTAATTGAATACAAAGAATCAGAATCTGATGCAAAAATAAAATCAGAAACTTTAGAAATTCCTAATAAATTTTATAGAGATATATCATCTTTGGTGAACACTATATCAGCTTTACTATCCAAAAAAACTGATAGAATTAAATTACTGTATGACAAATCTATAAAATTGGTTACTATTGTGAAAGAACCCGACACAAGTTTTCAAATCAGTGGAACATTAGCTAATATTTTAGGTTTCAAAAAAACAGGATTTTTTGAAATCAGTAATCAATCAAGCGATTTTGAACCCTGCATAAACAAATTTAATAATATTTTTATTTACTCTAACATAATTGAAAATCAATTAGTGGGTGATAAAGCAGTGCCTTTATTTCGTGTAACTAATAAAAACGAAGATTTAGACTCAAGAGTTTTAGTAACTTTTAGACCATTTTATAAAAAAGTCATTAGAAATGAGTTTGATACAATCGAAATTTCTATGAATGATGAACTAGGAAACAATTTAAATTTTATAGAAGGACCGACTATTTTAACTCTTCATTTTAAACGTATTACTGGCCATGAGTAAATGTACAGAGAGAAATATTAACTTTTTACGAAATATTCAAAAATCAAAAAAAATCAAACAGAAACATACACTTACAAAATTGCACTCTAGATAACATAACCGCTCTATCTGAAATTGCAGACAATTTATTGAAAGGAAACATAAAATTAAATAAAAGTCAATTAAAAAAATTAGAGAAGCACAAAAGTATAATTCGAACTTTAGCACATAAAAAAACATCAGCTCAAAAAAAGAAAAAGATACTAATTCAAAACGGTGGATTTCTCCCTCTTTTGGTTTCACCTGTTTTAGCAGGACTAGGATCACTTGCTGGTAGATTTTTAGCAAATTCTTTAGGGTTATAATATGAGCAAACGAATGAAACTGATTTCTGAAGATGAGTATTTGCGGTTAAAAACAATAGAAAAAGAAAAAACTCTTCTATTTAACACTGAAAAATCATCATTTTTTAATGAACAAAACAAAGCTGATGAAATTTTACAAGAGAGAATTCCTCCTGACATAAAAGTTCAATTGTATTCTAGATATGCAAATAAAAGAAATTCTAAGTTAAATAAATTATTAAATAAGAAAAATGATATACAAGTAAAATCAGATCTAGACGAGAATTTTGAATTAACTTTAACAGATAGAAGATTAGTTGAAGGTTTACCAGAATCTTTGAGATGGAAAGGAACCTTTCTTTTGTCTGTTTTAAAACGTTTCCCTCAGTATATTGAATGGAATGATAAAGGACAATGCAATTTTTTTAAAGATGGTATAGATCTTAATACAAATATCACCGATTTGATTAGATTTTGTACATCAACATTAAAATGGACAAGAGCAGTTCCTGTTGGAATTAATAGATTTTTATTTTTGATAAAACTCATTAATGTACCATCATCTATTTTATCAACACAACTTAGAACAGAGTTAACAAATCATCCATTAGCAAAACCTAGAGGAAGTCGACCTAGTTCAGTTTATGTAAAAGGTTGGCAAGCATATAGAGATCGTGATAGAATAAATCAAGATAGAACTCATAGTGAAAGTGATGTTTTTGAAGATGCTGAGAATTAATACAGTGTCTAATAATATTATGTTTGAAAGCTTTGATGGAATAAAAATTCACAAGTCATCGATGTCAAATGAGACAGAAAGAGCAAACTCTTTTAAAGACTGTGCTATTAAATATTTACCTTATATATCAACTTTAATAAAATCAGGGTTCTATATGTCAAAAAATAAAAATATTAAATGTTTCTGCTGTAAAACTAGAATAACTATTCCAACCTCTGAAAATAGTATTAACGATGAACATTTCATAAACAATCCTAATTGTTATTTTATTAACATTGTAAATAACAAAAGCAATCAAGATCATGAAAGTAAAATGGGTGATGCATCAAATCAATCTAATCGAATAGTAACATTAACTAATGAAGGTATTTTTTATATTATAAAATAATCATTTTATTATGTTTTTATTTATTTATTTTTTTTTGTTTCTGAACGTAGACTATTTGGCTCTGAAGAACAAAGCTGAAGAATCTAAATGTAAAATATGCATTGAAAATGAAGCAGAGTATGTTGTGTTCCCATGCTGTCATCTAAGTTATTGTTTTACATGCTTGACCAAGCTAACGTCTTGTGCACTATGTAGAAAAAACATACAATATTTTACTAGAGTATATAAATGAGTGTTAATATGGTTTATAAAATAGTTTAATAAATAATTTCATGTTGTAAAGATGTGTGAAACAAATGCTTTTGATTTTAATTATCAGTTTCAAACTCCCTGTGTTATTTGTATAAGTGGATCTACTCAAAGTGGAAAGACTACTCTTGCTGCAAACATTTTACAACGTAGCAAAGAAATGTTTCAACCTCAGCTTTCAAAGATTGTTTATTGTTATTCAGAATATCAACCTTCACTATTTACAAAATTAGGAAAAGATATACAAAATATTTCCTTCCATAAAGGATTGCCTAAGTTTGAAGATTTAACATTGCAAAATAGTACTAAATCAGCTGAAAATCAAATGTATGTTTTAGATGATTTAATGACTGAAATATCTAAATCTGAAGATATGATTAATTTAGTCTCAAGAATTTCACATCATCGCAACATTTCAATTATTTTCATGACACAAGTGTTTTTTTATAAAAAACTCAATGCTATAACAAGAAATTTAAAATACTTAATCCTTACAAAAAATCCTCGGAATAACTCTTTTATATCAACTATTGGCAGACAAATGAATGCTGGAAAAAAGAATGTTGCAGTTGAGAATTGTTTTAAAGACATGAACTCCAAGGAATACTCTCATATGTTGATTGATTTTAGTTTAAGTCAAGATGATAAATACAGGGTAAGAGACAATGTGTTTCCTGAAAATTGTTTTATATATCTAGAATAAATAAACAACCATGTTTTTGAAATCCTTTTTTATTAATTTTTTTTGTTATTAACATAATAATAATAATAAGTGTATATAAACTAAATAAAATCAATGATATATTACAAACGTTTTAATCCTTTCTTTAACTTATAATGCCCCCAAGCATAGGTTTTAACACCACACTTTCGTATAAATCGTTTACTATCATATGCATGCATTCCAGATTTTTTTATTTCCGAGGTATATAACTTGTGCTGGGAAGATCTAATCACTTTTGCTGTAAGTACTAATCTACATTGTGTTTCAAAAACATTTACAAAATGATCATGTTCTAAGTGTTTCTTTAAAATAGGGGTATTAATCCCTTTTGCTGCAAACGTTTTCATTGACTTCTTTTTTATTTCATCTAATTGAAAACTATAACATTTACTTTGAAGACCAACAAAGTTATTAATAATTTGACCTCTAACTTCATCTTTAAATTTACCTAATACTTTTTTATTCTTATCTGACTGTAAATAATATCCTTCCAACCCTTTTGGATAATCACTGAAATCAAAAATGTTAGAGAACTGTTTAAAATCTTTAAAAATATTTTTTGTTTTTATATGATATATAAAAGAATCTGTATCACTCATCAGTAATTTTATCCTTGACCCATACAATTTTTTAAAAACATTATAATGAAGGTTATACATAAATTCTTTTGCTAGCTCTAAAATAGTAAACCCTTGATAAATTGGTTTATCTAGTTTAACCTTTGTTTGTTTAAAGGAGAAAGTATAAAGGTTTTCCCCTAATTCTTGAAATTTTGTAAAAGTAGGTTGAGCAATATATTTTTCAGCTAATCTTTTATGATTTGCGATTTTCACTTTTATTCTATTTCTTTTGTTCTCCATTGACTTACCAAAGATAGAATTATTTTGCAATTTGAAATAATCTTTTTCAAAATCATTTTTAGCTTCCGATCGTTTCTGAGTATTAAATAAAATGTATTTTTTTAACCAATCTGACTGAGTAAAAGAAATAACCCTATAGATTTTTCCTAATATCATTCCTAATGATAAGTACAGCTTTAAATTTCTATAATGAAGCACATATTTTTTCTATTACCTAAATGAGGAATCAATTTTTCCTGTTTTTCCATATAATTTATATATAAGTTTGACATAATACGCTTCTGATAGGTTCCAAAACTAGATTTTGCTATAGTTGTTCGCTCTGGAGCTAAAGGATAACAATTATGAAGGTTATGATATTGCTTAGGATAAAAAAGATCACACTCAAAAACAAACCCAGTTTCAGCATTATCCTTTATATCTAGAATATTTTGAACAGTAAATTTTTTAATTTCTTTCTCGTTTAAAAATTTAAAGTTTGAAATTGGTAAATAAGAGCATTGGCTTACCCCATAAAGATTGTTACAGTCTCCATAAAAAATAAAACTGTTAGGTTTAGTGATTTCATGAATTTATTATTAGCCTTTGCTCTTCTTTGACTGACAATTGTTACTCCACCTCTTATACCTTTTTCAAACATTAGATGCATATCAATATCTGTGAGTAAATCAAGAGATATATTAGTCATTTTCAATGCAGCATCCCAAGCTAACGAAGGACAGCTAAAATAATGTGTTGGGTCTAACCCATAATAATCTAAACTGATTGTTCTGAAACTTTCAAAACAACAGGCTAGTAAAATAGTGTCTACTTGAACATATAAATCATGTAGTTCACCTAAGTTTTTTAATTTAAAAACAGTCCATATTGTTTTTACATATTCATAATCCTCCTTAGTGATCTGTTCATCTTGAACAGAATTGTAAAAGCAATCTATTGGTGGTATTGTTGTCTCTTGAAATTTATCAAATGAAGTTATATACTCATACGGATAACTCAACTTGCGCATGCAATATTTCATATTGTCTCCAAAGACCTCTCGTAAAAGATTGAATTTATGATCTCCTTCTGTTGCTAAATTAGAAACTAAGGTTTCCAGTTTAGCGTTTAGAAATTGTAATGAATCTAGAAATAATAGTTTATCAACCTTCATACTTAAAAACTTTTCATTGTTCGTTGGGATAACTGAAATTTTATTTCCATATTTTTCAAAACCTTTAATAATTAGATGGCTATCATAATTTTTTAAGTTATGTAAAAATATCGCTAATTCCTTCTTATGTTTAAAATTTAAATTACAGCTTCTACAAGCCATTCCTCGTACATTATCTTTTGGAGATAAGTGACAATGGTCTATTACTCGATCAGATCTTTAAACTTTTTTGTTACATATATAACATATTTTTTGATTCAGAATGTTTTTTTTATGATCCTCTTGTATATCGATTTCATAATAAAACTTGTAAATGTGACAAATTTCTTTTACTAGCTTGTCTAATTCTTTAAAAAATATGTCAACACAATTTTCTCCTCGATAAACAATAGGATTTTTAAACATGCAACCTTTATGATCAACTACAAAAATGCAAAACCCTGATGGTATATGTTCGTTAATATTCTTAGTGTATGAATCAGCATTATCTTTTGTAAGCTGTACACTGTTTGTTGTTGATGATATATTTATACCTTTCATCAAACATTCAAAATCAGCATAAGCTGTGAAACCTCTTTTCAGTTGATTTTTATAATTTTGAAACGTAAGTTTAGGTGGGTTTCCATTTTCATCACATTTTAATAACTCTACCTTTTGTGATGCATATCTTTCACAATTAAAAATATGGTCTAAAAAAGTTTTCTTATTGATTCTTGATAAACATGAATAACATACTTTTTTAGAATGGTGGTTTCGTGAACCTAAACATTTATCAATATCTTTTATCCCACAGAAATGACCATGAGCTTTAGACTTATCATACACATATAATAAATTTACCGTTTTGAATTTATAAGAGTAGTTTAATGAAGACACTCTTAGTGGAACAAGAGTATGGGATATAGAAGGTTTATATATATTTACAGCTATTTTATTTTTTTCTTCAAATAACTTAATATGGTTCATATTTATTGGATATTTTAACATTGAGAAATCATAATCGTTGAAATATTTTGTGTAAGTACTAGCTTTTGAAACAACTCCTTTTTTATTTGGAGGATTTAACACACTTATAATGCTGTATGCAAAGCATCTATCATCTTTTGATTTTATGTTCACACAACATCGTTTATCTTTAATATATTTTGGAACTTCCGTAAAACACCCTCCTGTTAAAGCTGAAAATTTGCCAACCCTAACATCTACCCCATTGATATTGTTTAGGACCCAATTTGATCCATATTTTTCAAAAATATGTATAAATCCATCTATTTGAGTTTTAATTTTATCATAGAAAGTAGAAAACTGAAGCCTATTTAAAATAATTTCGCATGTGCTATTCATAATTTTATCAATAAATTCTATCTGATCTCCATTTTTTAAACGCTCATATGTAACACTAATATTTATCTGAACCTTTATATTTTTTAAATCTCTTAGTGATCTATATATAATGTTTCTAATTTTTAGTTTGATTTTATTCATAAATTCTAAAAATGAAGGCTCCTTAGTTTGATTAATTAATGAATAGGTGTTAACATATCCAAAAAATCCTGATCTTCGTTTGAAAGGGGAAATCTCTAATTCTGAATTCGATATATATCTAGATCCTCCTTGTTGTGAATTAAGACAATGCTTCTTGTGATGAACAAGACCAAAAAAATTAAAATTTTCATACGAGCAGTATTCACACATATGCATGGTTGCATGATGAGCCCGATGTTCTAGCACCGTTTTGAATTGAATCCCACAAGGTTCACATGTTATTTGAACCAAAGAATCCAGATCTTTTCGAAGCCTTTTCCGGTAAGTCTTCTCATCGAAATGAGGATTTTCTTTTTTCAATGTCTTGATGGAAAATAAACAATGAATTAAAATTAATGAATACAAAACAAAAATGTTAATAAAATTTGATACCTCGCTCTCCTCAAGTGATGTATAAAAATCAATTTTGCCCATGTTTAAAGTTATCTCTACTCTACAGCGTGTGATAAATGATTCTTAGTGTCACGAGTGAATGAAGCTTATATACTATTCATTTTTTTTTGTGGTGTTGTAACCAACAATTTTTTTATTTTATTCAATAATGCAATCTATTTCAACAAAAGAATGCAAAGTATATGTTTAACACAAGCATTTCACTAATGCAAATATTTGTGTTTAATTAGATGTTGTTTCGCTTTTTCAAAACCTTCCAAAGCACCCTCAACTAAGTGGGCAGGACACCACGATCTGGTTTCCTGCTTTTCTTTTTTGTCTAGTACAAACGACAGAGAATATGTGTCAAAGGGTTCATAATACCCGAGTTTTACAGCATAGTCGCATCCAATTGGGTGGCAGAAATCAGGAAGTTGGCGTTTCCTGATGACTTTCCTATCAATACTCCTTTCAGTTTTTTTAATGTCCTTCTTTTTACCTTTTCTTGCGCTAGGGGCACTAGATTCCTTCGCCTTAGAAGCTGCACTTAGTTTAGCAACTTTAGGTGTTGCCTTCAATGGCGTAGAAACACGTTTCCGAGCAGCATTTTTTCTTTGAGCCTTTTCCTCCTTGTATTGTTGACTCCTGGTAGTTGGATGACGTTCCACCATGGAGCCTTCTGATTCAGATTCACTACCGGAGATAGAGTAACTAGACTCAGTGGACTCATCTTCAGAATAATCTTCGGAAAGTTTAGAAACTGAAATTTTTAATTAAAAATAGGTAAATATAAATATGATAAGAATATTGGTAAGAATATAATATTAATATTTCTTACCAATTTGACTTGGATCCATGTCTATAGCTTCTGGATGATAGGATGATGATGGAGAATAGGTAAAAAAGTCAGTGACTATGTGATGCAATCTTAAGGCTGATGAAGAAATAATGATGATGTTAGTTTGTTTTTCTTGAGCTTTTATATCTAGCTTTTATAGTTGTTTCAAGTCAAGCAAAAAATAAAATAAAATAAAAAGAAATCTAAAAGTGTAAATCATGATATAGAATTTAATTATTTAAGGTGTAGTCTTTGAAAGTTTTACAAATAATTAAAAATAATTTGATATCCTGAAATCTGCACTGTTTAGTTGTAGTGTTGAACTAGGTTAAAAGGTTTTCACTTTATGCAATAAGTGCAGTGCATGGAATAAATTAAGATGCATTTTTATTACATCAAATTTGCATTCTTCACGATAAGCCTAGACCCAAATTATAAACAAATTAATAAAAAGTAAGACATGAAAACCTGTTTTTCTTAAAAATCAAGTTTGAATGTGGAAATAAAAATTGACTATAAATAATTTACTGTGTGGAGAAAATAAAAAAATCAAATCAAATTTCTCAGAATATTAGTATAAATAGTGCTAAATTGTCAGCTTGAACATTCATTGTAAAATGTCTCTACTTGCTGTAACACTGCTCTCAGAGAGAGCTGCACCCCCTGTAAAGGGTACATTATTCTCTGCAGGATTAGACTTAACGTGTCCTATAAGTCTAGTTATAAGACCTGGTCATAGAGTTGTTATTTCATTAGGTATAAGCATGAAGATTCCTGCTAAACATTTTGGCAAGATTGAAGGAAGATCAAGCTGGGCTGCAAAAGGTCTTCTAACTTTAGGTAAGATAACTTTTAATTTTTATCAGCATCAATAATTTTCATTGATTTTGGTTTGTTGTTTTTAGGTGGAGTTGTAGACGAAGATTATACAGGAGAGCTGAAGTTAATTTTACAGAATATTAACATCATTGAAGATGTTATTATTCAAAGTGGGGATAAGATAGCTCAACTTATACTGATTCCATATCTTAATTTACAAGGGACTGAAATTATCAGAGAAGTATTTTTTTTTTCGTTTTATAACGTAGCATTAGTTATTGAAGCTTGTGTATTACTTTAGGTACGTGGAAATGGAGGATTTGGATCCTCTAATAAGCGAATCAAAATTGCTGATGAAGAAGCATCATTAAAGAAGAAAATTTCCATAATAAAAACTGCTGACCAGCTAGAATCCGATGAAAGCCAGGAAAATGATGAGCCTATAAATTTAAAAATAGATGAATGAAATAAAATCCTTGAAACGAAATAAATCTATGTCATCATATAAATCCTCTTACATTCATTTGATAACTCATAGTCATTCAAAATTGCTGATGAAGAAGCATCATTAAAGAAGAAAATTTCCATAATGAAAACTGCTGACCAGCTAGAATCCGATGAAAGCCAGGAAATGATGAGCCTATAAATTTAAAAATAGATGAATGAAATAAAATCCTTGAAACGAAATAAATCTATGTCATCATATAAATCCTCTTACATTCATTTGATAACTTATAGTCATTCATAGGAAAAATAAAATTATAAAAACCAATTCTGTTCATGATAAGCTCTTTAATCTTGTTGAAGCTAAGCAAGTGATCAAATCTTAAATTCATATTCTATTATCTGACTGTGTCTTTTGTGTGAGGGGGTAAATTATGAAACTGTAAGTATCGGTTATATTAACTCTCGTTTTTGAAAAATTTGAAAAATATTATTTGTAGAATTTTATTTATTTTTTTTTTTTATTTATTTATTTTTTACCTTATAGAGCTGTTCTGTTAGCTTGTCTGATGATGGTAACGTTTGCATCATCTCGACAATATGGGAAATCCGTATGGATGTATCCAGGTGGACTAGGGAAAAAATGTGAAGCCTGCGTTGAAAAAGATGGTTATTTTGTAATTAAAAAATTAACAAAGTGGGTTCAAACCGCAGAATGCATATCAATGCTTGACGTTGTGGAGAATCTTCTTATGGGGAGAACAGCTGGAGTCCACTTCATTTGCCCAAAGTCATCCTTTAAGTGTTTCAATTTCTTCTATGATGGGGTCTATGCTTATGCACAATTGAAGTGCAACATAACTGCAGGTGAGAATTATTAGTTTATGTAATAATATTGAGAATATAAAATTTAAAAGTTAATAATCATAAATATATAAATTACTAATATTTTAAATTTTTCTTGTACCTTAGATGGTTTATCCCTGGCAGAAAGATATAGTCAATTGAAACACACCAATCTTCATCTAACTGTGAATGACGTGGCAGGGATTTATGGGGTTGCACAGAAAAATACAACCCATACTGTGGATTATAACCCGTTTGATGGTTTCTTACCATTCGTAATGTTCTGGTAAAAAGAAATTAAATGTATATTATATGATGGGTCGGGCTAAATAATATATTCAAATTATGTAGTTGATCAAAACAGGTTGTGTCACCTCTGCACAACCTGGTTCTTTTTCTAATAGTTTAACATTTTTTTGATGAAACTTACTTAAACTTACTACAGTTTCACATCCCTAGTATTTTTATCGCTAGCTTCATGTATTAATTGTAGACAAGTGAATTGTCTGAGGTGAACAATTAAAACATGTATGCTAGGAAAAAATATTTCGGCTCATGCTACTACGTTTTCAGTTTGCTTCAGTTCATCATATTTGTTAAAACTATTTTTTTTTTTTGCAATAATTGCTTTCTAAGAATTATAAAACTTAAAAATCTAATGTTGTAAAATAATTTTTATGTTACTGCTTTTGTCATGTCATGTTTTATCTTCAATATTGTTGATATCACCTAAAAGGAATTAAACAAAAAATATATTAGAATTAAATGAATATTTATTAAAAGTTCTTGATTCCTGTCCACTGTTCTGTAATTTATGTTATAAATTTAATACGTTAGTGCATTGGGTTTTATGAAAATAAAGCATACATTTAAAAATTAAAATAACAAAGATGAAATATTTACCTGGTGAATCAATATTTATATTCCTGACTCTTCTCACATTTTCCTTATTGGCTAACAATTTCAAGAACTTTGAACTATCAGGTAAATCATAATCTGCATGTTGAGCAAAACTAACTCGTCTACATTGTTTTTCATAAAGTCCAAAACACCAACAGTAAAAACAAACCTATGATAATAAAAAGATTATTTTCTAAAAGTTTAATTTCATGAGATTGTTAATTGTATTTATTTTTGTATTTAACTTACCAATACAGTCATTAAAGAGAATCCAATTATTACAACTTGAGAAATATTACTAGATTCCCAGAACTTCCACGTATTCAACATATTCTTCAAGTTGAGCATGTTGCTCTTGAGGTGGCAGTGGTATGATAATACCATCAGCTTCTACATTCTCGCCACCCATAAAGAACGAGCTTGCGAGTTCTTTATGGGTGGCGAGAATGTATCATCACACTTGGAAATAACCGCATAACAATATCATCACATAAAACAAGTGCGGGAGGTTTCCGGCTAACAAGATTTAAATTTAAA
>JAQFZB010000390.1:0-15215 GCA_034695165.1 Desoria trispinata | reverse complement strand
ACGGAGGACGAGGAAACTTTTTCTCTCTACAAAAAGCCAATCAAGAACTTTTCCTCTCTCTCTCTCTTTCTATTTCTATGGATTATTTATTTCTCGTTCATCGTTTTCACAACACAAGAACATGGTAGAGAAAACAGAACTGAAAAACAGAACTTGTAGTAGGGCGGAAGTGTAGCATGGCTTATTAGTAATTAGTGGAATCGAGAAGGAGGATGACATTTCCTATAATTACAACCATTTCCCTTATTTCTTCTCTCCCAAGAGTAAACAATATGAATGAATGAACATTACTATTTCTACATTTATATTATTTACTCTATAATATTACATAACTAACTACATTCATCAAGTTCTCCTTCTTCGTTTCACACTCCAATACCAAACGCCAATGACTCATCAGGGGTAGCACAATGAGATCCAAGTAAATTCACGTCTTTATATTGCGAGAATACGGTGATCTGAAATAAAACAGAAGGGGAAATAATTTAGTAATTTTGTCTTACGTTTAGTAATTAAAGTTAAGATAAATATTGGAAAATGCACAAAAAAGCAATGGACAAGACCCTATGGGTTGCCATTTTTGTTTGATGGACTGCAAATTCCACAATCAAAAAGAAAATTGAATTTTCTCCAATTGGAAAAACACATCACTCACATTACATAACAAAAAATCGAAAAAATAGAAATTGAAAAATTCCTTGATTAAAGGATTTAAAGAGCTTTATTGGCTTTGGCGAAATGCCGAGTAAAATTTTCCTCACATATTAATTAATAAAATGTCAATAAATTTCTTATTTGTTGAGTAATTTGTTTTCCCTTCCCTCAAATCTTTTCCACTTCCTTGGAGAGTTCAGTAGAAATATGTACGTGCAATAACACCAACAGTGTCCTTTGTATTTGGAAATGAAATTAGTTTCTTTGAGTTTTTTTCTAATAAAGAAAGAATAGTAAGTAGTTTCTTTCAATTTTCTAGTTTCGACGAAAAAACATAGTACTATATTATTTATTATGTCATATTTTATAGCCCTACTTCGTTTCTTCTTTTACTTTAATTAAGAAAGAAACGCCGTATTGGATATTTTATTTAGCCCTACTTTCGCATAGAAAAGACCAAACCAATATCCTAAGCGCAAAAAGGGAACTCAAATTCAGCGGTACGATGCGATGTTATAGGGATGGAATAATTACATTATCAAATTGAACTATGCATTGATATCCAACTGTCCAAGACGACTCACCTTATCCTTGAGTTGTTGGCATAGTTGTAATGCATCAGAGAAAAGAACAATGACGTCATTAAGCCACGGAACAGAACATTCTGCTTGGAATGTATCGAATTTCACATGACCTTGGGCTTGACTCAAAAGATATACTGCAAAGATTAATTTATGAGCTTGAATGTAAAAACTTATTGTGAGATCCGAGGGAAGATTCGGTATTAGCGATTTCTAAAAGGGAAATAAAAGTAAATTCGTTAATTCATTTTCCTTTTCAAAGTTTTTTCAAAGATACTTTTGCCCTTATGTGCTGGTTGGTATTAGCTGGTGTACAGTTTCAAGGTGTTGATGATCTATCATCATCACTACCACACCATCATGAACAATAAGGAAAGAAAACAAAAGGTAAAAGTACCATATTTCTAGAAGAGACTAGATCATCGATGGTTCGTTTCTTAGGAATGATGAGAGCATTACGTCCTTTATTAAGGAATGCTATGACTGAGTTTAAAGCATGCAGGGCTTCTTCAGCAGATTTCACACATCCGTCATCTAAAGAATCCAGAAAATAACAACAAGACTGAAGATGATTTGCAGAATCTTGAGTTTGCTGAAGTTTCCATTCTGTTTGCAGCTGTCCGTGATATTGGGATGTGTTTTTGTGAAGTTTTATTGTAATGTCCTAGAAAAAGAAACAGCAAAACATCCAAAGAGAAAGTTAGAAAAAGTTTTCTTTACATTAATTTGTATTCTATTATATCCAGATAGCTAATTTCATTGACTTAATTCTGTTGCATACTTTGCAAATTGCAATATGTCTGCAAAGTTTCATTTGCTAAAAGGCGAATTAGAAATATACCTATTAGTATAAAAAGAAAACTCCTACTTGAAATGACGACTCAATGAAACACAAAACACAATTACTAACAAATGTAATGTAAATTTTATAACAATGTCTTAAATAGTCTACATTTAATTAGTAACTGTCCTGAGTTGGGTTCTATGCTAATGTCAAAGTGCAAGCAGAGATAACATAAAACTCTTACACTTGATACGCTCACAGTAGTGTCATACATTTCTCAGCATTTAACTCATTCGATGAATGTGAATAACAAAAGGCAAACTAGTAAAAACATTAAATAAAGTTTCTAAATACACACTAAATAAATAATTAAATTGTCAATTAAATTGCGTCTAAAGTTTAGACTTTGTATCTTATTTGATCATAGCATGGAGAAAAGTTTCATAAATTAATTGACCTGAAGGAAACTTTCTTTTTATTCAATTAGAATTTTAGTCTTGATAAACAGTATCAACAGAAATAATTACAATTCAAATTAGAACCAAATAAACGTGAAAAGCAGAAACTACAATGTGCAGGATTAAACATTAGCTTAGTATGGAGAATTACAAATGACAGTGTGGCAAGAAATATTTCCCTACGACTTCTTAATGGCAGAAATGATTGAATTACTTGATATATCTGATAACCTTAAGATTTTCCGTCATGACATGACGTTCGTAGATAATTTAGAAACCACAAAAATAAACTCACAGCTTGCGTAATGTTGTCGCCAAGAACTGTCACAATGCATTTGATACTATCCTGCGCGTTGTGGGAGGCTGTTGCCATGACAAACTTTTCCAATTTCGGAGGTGTGATAATCTTTCCAACGGATTGAGGAAAATGACGTGCGCATTCCTGAGTAAATAAGAATAATTTAGGATTTCCATCAGGACAGGGCAAATGATAACGATAGGATTCAGTTGTTACCTCAATGACGACTCTGAGGCGACGAATGGCAGCAGGTACTTCGTGTTGTAGCACCCAATCGAATTCCTGTTGCTAAACAGAATAGTACGTAAAACAATTTCAAATATAGTCAGACTAGCAACTAGATAAGAATCAATAAATCATGTCATTATGTCGTATATTGTAAGTCAAGTTGAAATTGTTAAATAAAATTGCTTTCAGTATTTTCATAAAATTATAAATATATTGAATTGTATAATGTCAATTGTAGATTAGACAAAAGAAATACAAAATAAAAATAAACAAATTCTGGATTTTGTACAATAAAAAGTCAACAAAATTAATTACTAAACATAGTCAAACAACTTACCAGAGCTAAAATCTCCCATTTTTCAGGATCTGCCATTTTCAGCCGAAAGAATCTTCTTTAAAGATCAGAAGACCCGAGAGGTACTAATAATTTATCTTCCAATTAATTACTATTGCAATTAAAATGCAATATTATTATTACTTTTGGTGTTTATTTTGTTTTATTTTGATTCTCATTTCACTCTAATAACGTGATTTACGAGCGGGAAACTGGAGAGTAAATTATTTCCAAAGTAACGCTAAGCACACAAAGATATGTAAACATAGCCACAGAGATAGATAACCAACCATAATAGAAGTGAAGTGATGATAACTATTGACTTGCATATATAAATAGTTTTTATCCAGTATATTATATCTGTGTAGATACAGCATAGCACACAGAATATTTATATTCTGCGAGCATAGCAAAGCAGTCTTGAAGCTGGGCTGGGATTCAACCTCATCCCAACTAACGCAGTCTTCAGCCAACAAGAATTTGTTTGATCCATTTATGATATCTTGTAATATGTATGCATGCATAACTATATTAAAATATTAATTACCTGTGCAGTTATTTGTGTTATTTAAACAAATGTAGAATGAAACGTCAATTATAAAGTAGATTTTGCATGGCGCTGGGAGTATTTATAATTTTAAAAAGGTTAGGTTTAAAAATAACCCGAAATACTGACTACATGGCACTGGGAGCATTTATAATTTAAAAAAGGTTAGGTTAAAAAGTAACCCGAAATAATCACTACAAGGTATTGAAGCATTTATAATTTAAAAAAGGTTAGGTTAAAATAATAACCCGAAATACTCACTACATGATATTGAAGTATTTCTTTTTAAAAAAAGGTTAGGTTTTAAAATAACTCGAAATACTGAAAGCATGACAAATGAAGTATTTCTAATTGAACAAAGATTAGGCTAAAAGTACCCTGAAATACAGATTGTATGCAAAACTTTTCTTAATTAGAAATACTCACAGCACCATATAGTCAGTATTTCGGGTTATTTTTTAACCTAACCTTTTTTTAAAAAGAAATACTTTAATACCATGTAGTGAGTATTTCGGGTTACTTTTTAACCTAACCTTTTTTAAATTATAAATACTTCAATACCATGTAGTCAGTATTTCGGGTTATTTTTAAACCTAACCTTTTTTAAATTATAAATACTCCCAGCGCCATGTGGTCCACGAGAAATATATCAAAATCTTCTTTATAAATGACGTTAGCACGTAGCTTTGCATACATATTACAAAAAATCATGAATTGATTAAAAAAAATCCTGTTGGCTAAACTTAGCCAACAGTCAGCAACCAACAGCCAACAGTTGGCTATATTCAGGGGGCACCACCCTGTTGGCCAACTTATTGGCTAGGTTCAGCCAACAGCCAACTGTTGGCTAAATTCTGACGGTTGTTGGCCAACTTCTGTAGCTGTTGGCTGTTGGCTAGGTTCAGCACGGGGTCTAATAATAGAAAACACTAAATGCACAGATACGCACAAAGCAACGGCGGCAAAAGAGTAGAGTGAAGGAAACGACAACGCAATTAAATTACAACAAACAACACGTCAACACGTGCTCGTTCTCTCTCTTATTAATAATTATCTAATGAATTATCTTTTTATTATACTTCGGAATTGCTATTACTGACTTGACACCTGACCTGTCACCACTACTCAGCAAAGGATATTGAGGTGAGTGTCATAAATAATTCATTTTATGGTTAATGTTAATTGTATTATGAATATTTAATGTAAATGTCGGGTTAGATGGGCAGGAAGTTAAATTATATATTATGTTTGTATTATATTTAATTATGTAATTTATTTAATTTTTTAAAGATTTTGATGGTGGATCCTCCATCACCATGACACTTCCATCAACCCGAAGACCGCAATTTGTGGAGGAGGAATTAGAAAAGGAGCTGGAAAAAGAAGAAAAAAAATGTCTTGTGACAACATTCAACAAAGTGGAATTATTTATGAAGATAATGCTGGAATGGTATGAGTTGCTGTCTCCCAAACAAAAGAGCACATTGACATTAAAAAAATTCAAAAAAAGAGCTGTTTTCGAATTGTACAATTTGAAATACGAATATCATCGTTTACCATCAGATTGGGTGAATACTCTAACGGAAAACTACAAGTCGAAAATGAAGCTCCTTGTTTCCAGTCTTTCGGAAGAGAAACTGAAGTACCTTGACTTACAAATGGAAATGATTTTCTATAAGAAGGTTAAAAAGCCCATCCCAGCTCGATTCAGGAAGAATACGAATGATCCTCTGAAACAGGTACTTTCTTATACATTTGTCATTTTTACAGTCTAACCTTTCACCTAATCCAATCATGTAGTTAATTTTTGATGTTATTAAATTTCAGATCAAAAGATTAGACGTGAAACCACGTGCTGCTAAGTCTTTGTATTCACGTTCTGTTGCTGCATGTAGCTCTACTGGTCTTCTATCCCCGACTTGTACGTCGTTGATTGAAATTGAGAATGGGAATAAATCAGATGCGGATTCTGGAATATCATCTAGCTGTGAGATTGCTGTTCCATTTAGTTCAAAAGAGGACATTAAGAAAAAGGTCACGTCGGAGGATGATTCAGTGACGAAAGCCCAACCGAAACCAAAGAGGTTGAAAACTTTTATCGACTTATCCAATGAGAGTCCTCCAAATTGGTGGCTTAAAGCTTACGCTGAAGGGCGTCATTTGCCCAGAGCTTTGACAGCTTATAGTGGTGATGGCGTGAATGTTATTTTTTATGACTACGAGCCGAAATTCACGGTACAATAACTTAATCTTCCTTTGTCGTACATATTGTTAAAAGATACTAAACTTACAATAATTATACAAATTATTTATGAATGAAATATATCTTTTTGGTTTTATAGGAAGGAGATATCTTAAAACAAAATGCACTTACTGTACATGAGGCTACTGGATTCAATTGGTACCTTCCTACCGTTTCGAAACCAATGTCACAGTCAGCGGTATTTGAATTGCGTCAGGTACCCAAGGAAAGTATTGCTACTTCGGACTCGGATTAGAAAATATCACATCTTCTTGGTTTTGTCCACTTTGAATTATATGAACGGGGCTATGTTTTTGCTTTAACTATTATTACCAATCTATGTTTTTCTTTTGTTTTTTGACCATTTTGACATTACGATAACTTCTTATAAATATATGCATAAATATAAGTATACTTTACTTATTGACATTATGTAGAACAATAACCCTTTTGTTATTTGTTGTTTTAAATTGTAATTGACTATTATTTTTGCTGTATAATATATATTTATGTTGTTGTTCCCTATCTTTGTAGTATTCTTTTTTTTTGCTCATAATAACGTTTATTAATCAATTATTCCAAATTCATATTTTTTATAACTAATATCACAGTAATCAGTAATGTAAAGGAGAAATGTAATATCACTTGGATGCAGATTTAGCAGATTGGTGGATGGAGGTAGTTGTAAATTTAGTTGCCCAACTGTGCCCCTCATCTTCGTGTATTGGCCCAGTCTTACCAAATTCAAGGCGAAGTGACATTTCACCTAATCGACTGTCTCGAAAGATATCAGGCACCCATTCTATCACAAACGGGACATTTTCCTTTGTTCGTGATTCATGATTACGACCTAGAACAGAACACAACAGTAATTTCTTGCATCTATATGTGTATATTATTTGTACTATGCTATAAAAGTCATATTTCATACCACATTTCAAAAACGTGCTATGAAGAACTGGAAATATTCTTTGATTCTTTTCATCTTCATCAAGTGGAGGAACCCATTCTACAAAATCTCCGTGGTTTGTCTTCACAAAATACTGTTTTGTCTTCAATGGAACCTATAATGCGGGTTGTAATACAACAAACTTTAAACAGTATTCATTTTTCAAAAGAAATTTGGCATAAACGCAATATTTTTTCCTCTTACAATAGAAGAATTGAAGATACTGATGATGTGAAGAATATTAGTAATTTTCCAAATATGTTTCGTAAAAGTCCCCAGAGGCGAACGATCAGTTCTGTGGAATATTAATGTTTGATTAGGTAAAAGGCGTTTTTTCCCTCCTCTTCCAATTCGTTCTTTCAATTTCTCAAAAAATTCCTGTAAATATTTCCGGAAATTTTAAATTAAAAAATAATATAAACAATTCTCTGAATAAATAAGGAAATCAGTGAATAAAACTTACAGCCGGAATGTAGTAAACTAAAGGATCAGGATTCGGTGAAAGTTGGTAATTCATTGTTGAGTTAATTCTATCATTAACTCCGGCTAACCAATGTTCAAATCCCCAGAGTAGACATTGGTTATCAGTTCCACTCACCACTACTCCACTATTTTTACTTCCACTCGAATTAGAAACTTTCTCTCCCAATGTTGTTTCACCATTGTTGGAAACAAGCGTAAGTGTTGCTGTCGTAATTGGAAAGGATTTCTTTGAAGGAGTATATTGCATATCAATTACTGTAGTAGAACCAGACGAAGAAGAATTTTGAGCGAAAGAATTTCTTTCTTTTTTTCTTTTCAATGCTAATTGCATTCTAACTTCTTTGTCTTCGGAAATAGTATTTCCTATTTCTGAATTTGATCCATCTCCAGAAACAGCAATTGTAGACCCTTGTATCGAACATGTAGTCAATTGTATGGAGTTATCGCTATTGGCGAATATTTGACACACCTGTTTAAAAAGACATTCACACAGTTAGTATTTACAAAGTGACGTTTAGAGAATTTCTGAAAAAATTATGAACTTGCTTGCTGATCTGTGTCATCAAGTCCATCAAGAACAGCAGGATCGGCAAATGATAACGGATCTTCCACACTTGTTACAATTATCTGATCAGATAAAACTCCTTCAAGCCCTTGCACCTAAATTTCGAAAGTAAAAATGACTCCGTATGGAAAATATAAAGAAAGAAGAGTTTTATATTCAAATTATGATTCAAATTACATTTCCTAAAGTAGAATCATCACCAGCTGCAATGCTCTCAAGAAGTGAAATATTGTCTTGCATAATTTCTACCGATAATGAAGCATCCAATTCAACTCCTTTTTCTTCATTTGCTTGAGAGCAGGCGACTAGGTGCAATTGGCTTAGGATTGGAGCTGCATATTTTAAGATACAATTTTAATAAATAGATACCTTAGAGGGATTTGTATGCATATTATGTAGTCTTACGGGAAAATTCATGAGTCATTTGAGGAATAAAATTATGAAATTCCGTAGCAAGATCCTCATCGCTAACCAACGCGCAAAGACAGGCATAATAATGTGAACACGTTGAACTTTGACTATTTACTGCCGTAGACGCATCCCCAGTCTTAAATAAATATCAAAATAATATCTGTGAAAGTCATTGTCATTACCATTAATTCAAAAAGCGACAAGCATATTTCTAGTTCCTTGTTAGCTATGAATTGTATACCTTTATTGGTTTACATGAACAAATTGCCTTATTTTCAGCAGCAACTTCATTCTTGGAAGGCTTCATAAACATCACATGAACAAACCCAATAGGATCTTCAGGACCAATCCTCTGTTGAGATTTTACAACGAATGACGATTTCGATACTCTTTGAACAGCCAGATCGGGGTAGTCGGCAATTAAATTTGACAGTATCTACATGACAAAAATAATGATTTTTCTTACGAAATTTCCTATCACAATTATATTCCACTTTTAAAAAAACTTTCTTCAATAGCCTATAAAGCCTTTTTTTACCTCAAAATGTTCTGAGGGTATATTAAGTGATGATAGGACTGACTGTTTCAAAGTAAGATTTTGTGCCTCGGAGACACATTTTTGCACTGAGAGAATATGCGAACACAAGTGCTGCTGGTGCTGTAATAATATGTATTATATATGTATAGATTTGTATACATGGGTATATCTGGGATTATCAATTCCAAGAAATATAATTGTAATCATGATATATCGGATTAGTGCTGTCATAATAAACAACTTACTTGCTGTTGTTTGCTTTTACAATTGTCAACGAAACATCGAAACTCTTGTTGAGAAGGTTTAGGCGGTGCGTCCTCTTTTAAGTCCTCAGAATTATCGTTTTGTTCAGCTATTGGTTTTTCAAATGTTTGAACAAAACTCCTAAAATCTGGTCCTCGATCACGAATACGAACGGAATACACTTTCTTAAAAATAAATTATAAACAAACTAATTGTAGTTACTAATTTTACTCTTATAAATACTCTTTTACTCTTATAATTATAAACAGCAATACAGATTTCAGAGTAAAAATTTAACGTTTAAGTTATGTGAACCTCATTACAACCAGGCAAATTAGTGATTTGTGAAGCATCAGTGTTAGACTTCTTCCGTGGTCCATTATTATTGTTACCCCTGAAGACAACATCACAGGATTTATTTTTGCAAGAATTTCCCCGAGTCCCATTAACAGTGCCACACTTAGGGCATTTTCTAATACCACGAAGTGTGGGACGACCCAAATCAGCGAAAAGAGTTTTCCATTTGTCGTCCTTTTGTCGGGGCATAATCGCCTTTCTGCGTGTTGTATTTCAATTTTATACTCTGTTCAATTCAAAAATACAGTCCTATTCCCATCTGTAAATAATTAAAAAATACCAAATTACAAACGGTAAAAGAGCTTTAGAATTGAGTGAAAATAATGGTCAAAATGTCAATATGTTTGTATTTGTGCTTTGCTTTACTAACCTTGTTTTAGCCTTGAGGCCAAGACCCGGATTGAGCTACCTTGTTTTGATCATTTATGATCAAAATGCAAAATGTAAGATTATCAACGGCATATAACTAACACTTGGTCAAGTTAGTTAATAGAAATTTAAATTCATAATACAAAAAAATTATTTTTTTTTGGAATTTACTAATCTTGTTTATAAATATCACAATTTAAATTTCGTGCTGTCCCATATTGCCCCGATCAATACAAATCAATGTTAAGTCCCATTTTAGTGATTTTAGTATTTCAAAAACTGTCTATGATAACTCTTTCAAATTTATACTAAAAGATGTGATGGACGAGATGCTTAAAAGTTTCATAAGGACGCAACAATAAATAAAAAAGTTACAAAAATTCCAAATTCTCAGATTCTTTTAGCTATGTGACGCCACCAAATCCCATTTTTTGATTTTCAAAAAAATTTAGAATTTCTTCAAATTCATGCCACACGCCACGCGTTATATTTACAAACTTAACAACGTAAAAAAAGGTGATAAAAACATTTAAGTTTCATAGAGGTGAGGTGCTTCAATTATTAAGAAAGTTTTTACAATGTAAATTGTTTATTGTATGAAAGCATTTAAAGGATTTTGGTTTTGTTTGATTATGGTTATTGATACATTCTATGGATTTTTTATTTCCGTTTTTATTGGGTCATATTTTGATCATCTGGGAACAATTTCTGAGGAACTGGAATACGTCGACAAGGCCACATAGCATGCATCAATGTTTTGACTTCTTTCTTGTATCGTGGAACAGTAATCGTGGTCACAGTTTTCCCTTTTACCTTTGGGGTTGAAAGAATTTCCCTATCTGAAAGATATTCTTGATACAATGATGTTTGCAATCTAACAGTTTGTTTCTTTGGATATTTTGGTTTCAATGCCGTTCTATCATCCCATTTTGGAGGTCGAAAACAAGGGGGTTCATTGTATAGGAATTCTTCGTTACAAAATCTTGTTATTGGAAAAAATTGGCAAATATCATCGTTCTTTCGTATGTAAGTGCAATCTTTCCTTTCACAGACATGAAACATACGTTTAGTTAAAAGGTCCTCGATGGTGTATTCAGGGTCGTCATTAAATGTCCTGTCTGATCTGTCGTATTTGAGTCCTCTGATTAATGTCGACATGTTGCTTGATGTTATGAATTGCTTTGCCCGTTTCTAAACATATGAAAAAAAAATAATTTGAATTTTTAAATTTCGTGTTTTCAACTAAAATCATAGTTTTATAGGGCGAGGGTCTATGAAACAAACTGTAATAATTAATAATACATGAGCAAAATAATAGAATTTATTCCTAAGACATTAACCTTAAGTTTCATCGCCTGAGTCATGGTAATGGTTAATTTATTTTCTGGTATCGTCATTCCAGAGAATTGAGCTGACAACGCCATTGAAGGTGGGGGTGGAGGAGGAACTTTTACATGTCTCTCTTCGAATGGATGCCATCGGGAGGCAATCGTTTGCTCAGAAGTCCCGTCAAACGCTGACATTGAAGACATTGTCGATAATGCAGGTATTAAGGATGGCGGCCGGGACACAGAGATAGAAATGTCTATTTCCTGAGTCTTAGATTTACGGATTGGAGCAAACGTTACTAAAAATTTAATTGGAAAAGACATTATTAAGGTTTATATTGAAAATATAATATTTATATTATGCTATTTTCATAAGAATAAAGTTCACTTTGATGCATTCATTCAATGTATATTGTATATTAGAGTGGCTTTCAAAATGCAATATGACATCCGTGACCCTCAGGTTATGCACCAAACGTTGTAAATGTCAGGTCAGATTTTAAACGTTAATAGTGCACTAAAGAGCTACTTTTCTACGTGCGTGCGTCCATTTTACAACGGTTTGTGTTTATTCATGCTAGCTAATGATTCTTTTGATATATGATTGCAGAGGATGCGATGACTGGACTTAATACGCATGACTAGCCTTGTAAAATTTACCCGTCCGTTTCGATCTTCCTATTGTTTTAACTGTCGGTTCGGAACATAACATAATAAGTGCGGAAAATAAATAGAAAATTTATTTCTTGTCGGGAATAACTAATTAAAACCTCTAATAATTCAAAACCTGCGATACATAATTTATTAAAATAGAGCCTTATAATTGAAAAAATTCTATTATCTTAAAGGAGTTTATCAAAAAATGTAAACGCTCGCAGTGACCGTACACAAAAAATCAGAATATGTGCGTCTTCAAATCAGAAGATTTTGCTACAAAACAATGGAAGTAACAGTTGACAATACTCACCTTGTGACGCCATTTCAGGGATTTTAATTTTGATTATTGTGAATCGTTAACAATAAATTTTGAAAGACTAATTATATGGGCCGAATTAATTTAATAAAACAGACGTGGAGAGTTCCAATTGAAGAGTGGGTAATCAATCATTCATTATTCGCTGGTGTGTCATGGTGTTGTGTCCTCACAAAAATCTCTTTCTGTTGCCATAGTAACCAGAACCAGGTAACCAATGCAACGGAATCAGGATTTTTCAGAACGTAATTAACATGCAAAGATGAGTATGGAGAGTAATAATAGTAACGTGAAAAGTTCCAAAGAAGATGATATGGACATTGATAAAAATGCAATGGTTGTCCTACCAGAATGTTTTCCCTCATCGCCATCAGCACCTCAGGATATGGAAGCATTACAAAATTTAAATCCAATGCAATTTCTATCGATGTGTATGATACCTATTTTTGTCAATAAGTACAACTTTGATTAGTAAAATGAATGACCGTTTGATTTTTTTTACATTATAGCATACGCAGATTATCAAGCGTTGGGGATTGATGAAAAACTTGATGAATATGTCAAGCTTAACAAGAATGACCTGGATTTAAAAAAACTGGAGATTGAGTTCATGACTGCGGTCGTAGATGTCAAAAACATGTTACCCATACAACGAGAACGAGAGGAAGCAATCCAGAAGGAAAACTCAAAAATAGTACAAAATCCTTATTTTAAATGCCTAAATAAGACTCCTCCGTCCTCCAGTCCCAGTATGCGAAAGAATGAAAATGTTTCACATGTCATGGAAGCCGCAATAGGTTGTGTAACAAAGTTGGAGCTACTGTTGAAGAAATCTGAAGATATCATTGCTGCCGATGAAGCAGAGAACAATACATCATCCATGGAAGAACCATTAAAAAAGCTTCACAGATACGCTTCATGTCTTGACGCACAACGTATATTGGATGAATGTATGACGATTTTAAAGAAATGTTACAATATTGCACAAAAAGAAATTTCCAAGAAGAAGAACCATGTTAATGCATAATAGAATGCAATTTAAATGCGTAAATCGAATTTTTACGTTTTGTATCATTATAAATTAGAATTTCTTTTACGGCTAAGTCGGCTACTAAATGACACATTTTGTAATAAGGACGAAAACTTAATCGTGCGATAGTAGTACGTTTTTAATTTTTTCTCTGATTTTAATTAAGACTTTAATTGTTCGATGTTAATTTTATTCGTAGTTTCATTATATCTACGCAGGCATTATCTACATTATCTAATCTAGTATTTATAGCATTATTCAATTTAACAATAAGAATTTGTTGTGAATGTTCTACAATTTGATAATAATTAAAATAGTATTTCTCACCGTAACCAATTATTAAATATTTAATTCTAATTAAATGCTAATAAATCTAATTTCTAGGTGGAGGTCGTTTATTCGGATAAGGTCTTTTAATTGTATGAAGTTTTGGTCTTGGTAGACAATGTATTATTTTCAATGACTGCATTTTAGTATAATTGTGATTTAAAAATTCATTATCTTCATTAATTCCACTACCAAATAATTGATTGCAGTTTATACAATGTTTTGGAAGATGTTCCATATAAAACTGCGTTCTTCTTTGAAAAGACCACTTTTCTACTAATCGTGGACAATTTGTGCATTTATATCGGATAACTTCATTCATAGGGTCCCAATGGTAGACTGTCGTTGTTGTCCATTCTGATTCTACGAAATCATATTTCAATTCATGGGATTATTAAATTACATTTCCACCCAACCAAATTAATTTAAAGTATGATATGGTATGATATAATTATATCAGCACTATACCTGGTGGTTCAGGGAAAATTGATGCTGGTCGCCTCAATCTTTTTCTTGGATGTGACATCATAATGCCACTAAAAGTTGGTCGAATAACGTCTCTGCTCTGAGTTGAATGTACAAGACGCACTGGGATCATTCTATTTGCTGAGAAAAATTATTTAAATACCAAAAAGTTTTTGCAAACGTAAGACATTTTCATACCAAATACATTTCTACAACAGGGAAGAAAGCACGGCAATATCGCAGTTGACGGGCGATACTCTCCTATACAAATTACGTCATTTCCCCCACTGATGTTGGAGCTGCTATCAACATCCATGCTAATTGATGAAGTAGGGGCTGTTGTGACCTTTGTGGGCGTAGTTGAATCATCACTCACAGTTCTTGCTAATAATGATGTCAAAGTAGAAGAAGTTGGAGCAAAGGTTGACGATGACGATGGTGCAGCAGGGGTTCCAGAAAAATTGACTGACGGTAATCCCTGATATGCTACTGATACTGATGATGAGGAACTGACCTCTACTTCACATGCTACATCCAGGTCAGCCATATTTCCAGTCCACGTCCAGCGTTAAGACGTTAAGAGTGCAAATGATCTGAAATTGAAATGTGGATCACTGTTAGTTGATTGTGAAGGGGACCCCATAATGATAATATATAGAACCTTTTATCCAAGAAGAAATTGGTCGTCGCTCCTCCTGTACCGTTTCCCGTTTGAAAATGTCCCTCCTCCCCTTTCAGCATATATGTGTATATGCGTATGTATTATATATGAAGAGATGTGTTTAAATAACAAATATGCTTTTTCTTTACTGTGTAACTTTTGCGACGACGGAGAAAGTAACTTTTATGTCGATAACTCTGCGAGGTTCCAGCCAATATGCCAAGAAATCTGGCTGGAACACTGCAGAGAATAAGATATTGACACATTTGGGTAAAAGTCAACTGAAGACCAAATTTCAGATAATGGGAGAAATTATGAAAATAATTAAAGAGAATATTTTATTACATGCGATGCAAACCATTAATTGATAGGGAAACAAGAGAATTAAGA
>JAQFZB010000389.1:0-15221 GCA_034695165.1 Desoria trispinata | reverse complement strand
ATCGCGAATGCAACACAGCTGCACAATAGCTGATAAATAAAAATACAACTAATTAGATTTCAAACATTCCATCCAACGTAACATTTTAAAAGATGATTTTAACGCAACATACCTGAATTAAAAGAATTATAATGGTTGTACTCTGTTCATGCATGGGTCCAAAGAATTTCAGTACTAAATTGACTAAAGTAAAGTTGTTGCATTCGATGAAATCCTTATTTTCTCCCAAACCCCGAGTTACAGCCAACAAACCCAAGGATTCTAGAATGCTAATTGCTGCACGTCCTAAAAACTTCAAATCGCTCTCCTTGAATTTAACTGTACTCATTTCTATATTATTAGTGAGTTTGTTATATCTGGAAATCAAATTCATTTATATTTTAGAACATTTATCATTTTCATCCCCTCCCCTCTGCATGTTTTAAATACCTTGGTAGTCGATGACGAGGACATGGTACTAAACGGAAGACTTGGGGTAGTGAATACACAAAGTTTATCACCTACAAAGAAATAATTTAACAGAAGATTTTAAGATCGGCCAGGGAGCATCATCATGAAGGGTAATTGTGTTATTACTACCTGAGGTATAAAGAATAAAAGTAATGTTTTACTAAAGTGGCCCAAGATCCCCACAGTGGCAAATAACATTCCAGAAAAGTAGCAGTATGTGTCTCCAACAAACACTTGAGCTGGGTACCTAAAGTAAAAATAAGAAATGAACACTAAATTACGTCCGTCAAAATAGTTTTCCATCAAAAAACTTACCAGTTAAAGCGCAAAAGGGCTGCAGAAGTTCCAATGAAAGGAAGAAGCAAATGTATTGAAAACATGTGAGCATGAGAAGGGACTTCGCCCATGTAGACTTCAACACTGTTGTAAATTAAAACGGAAATGGCAATAACAAATGACTGTCCACATTCTAATCCATTGATTCCAGCAAGAATATTTATAGCATTTGTTGAGAAGACCACTACCATTCCCATGTAGAAGTAGTAGAGCCAACCTGTGGAACATTTTGTAGTTTAGACTTTCTTTGACGCCTTTTGATAACATTTCATCCTCTTCTTACCTAAATCAACTGACTGTCCCATTACTGAATGCAGAGGTTTCGGTACCATTACAAACGTAGTATCGAACGTGGCATAATAGACTAGAAGAATTGGAAGAGCGGCGATTGCTGGCAGCAAAAGTTTCACTCTCCATGGGACATCCAAGACGTCGTCGGCAAACCCCAGCAGTAAAATACATGTCACTGCGAGTAAAGCTGTAATGTATTCCACTAACTGAAAGTCAAATAGGCAATTAATACAAGTTATTCATAGTTTTTCCCAGAAATATAGGAAATATACCTCATGATGTGGGAAAGTATCCTTTTGTCGAATGAATTCCTGTCCGAATCTTGCAGGGATGAACAGGAACATACAAACGAGGTATACACATCCACACAAAACTCCCACAGCTTCCGGACTAAAAACAATTACAATTAAGGTTAAAATTATTAAGAAGATAAAAGGAAACAATAAAATAAAATTGATTTTTAATAGAAATTAAATTTTAAAAGAAAGGCTTCAATATAAATTTAAAATGATACTTACACTTCTGCTCCAGTGGATTTACATAAATCTATCCCAAATAGATTTGCACGAACAAACACATCGCGAAATTTTGCGATGAGTCGAGCTGTGACAAAGTAAGCCCCAATGCTAAGGAAAATCAGACACCACAAGTCCGTTGGCATCCTGAATTTCTAAATCTAAACTCCCCAAACAGCAGCACAATTATCTAATAATTTTACATCAATTAAACTATAATCTTTAAATCTCCATTCAATCCATGAATTTTCCAGCTGTCCAGTCCTTACACTAAACTCGGGTCTCGGAGCCGACAGACGAGTGATGAATGAAAATCCAATACAATTGAGATTTACCACAAAAAATACACAAACACACGTAATCTTACGTAAGCGTACTCTAAAAGCTCTCTGTCTCCCACACAAGCGTAGCTGTTTTTGATTTTGAGTATAATGTCATGTATGCATATGAAAATGAATTTTACACATGTCGTTCTTTCTATTCAGCTAATAAATAATACTAAAAATTGAAATAAAACTAAAACTCATCGTCATCATCATACAGTTGACTGGAATTTTTATTTTTAATTGCTCAATGGATAAATTTGATTGATAGAAAACAAATATCACCGGCTTGTAATTTGATTTAGAAATGGTAAATAATTAAAACTAATAATAATCCTCAGCTGGCTTTATTAGAAGAATGGCTTATCTTTAGTCCAGCAGTACTCCAGGGCAGAATAAATCGAATTATCTGGAAAGCGTTCAATCCATGATTGAACCACACCTTCCGGTGATGCATCGTACGATTTTGTAGTAACAATGTCTCCTGTTTTTTTTTCAAACGAAAGTTTAGAGTCCATTTTATAAATAATTTATGAATGAGAAGAAAGGGAGTTAATTAATATTGTACCATTGAGCATGGTGTTTTGCTGAACAAAAAGCTTTCTGGGTTGCTTCTTGTCCATGACGATGTCTCTCCAGGAAGCCCATGGGTGCTGTCCCTCATTGCTAACTTCAGTGTACTTTGAAAATAAACTACGGGCAGATTTAATGTCAGCAGTTGCCTTATAAATCTACAAGATACATATTAAAGTATTAAAAAAATATAACGCATTATTCATTTGCCGATTATTGTAATTTTGGTTTGCCTGGATCTTCAATAAAAAGTCCGAAATAGCTTTCCTTCCAACTGTATCAATTTTGGTACGATCCAAGCTAATCAACAAATCTGGTTTTCCATCTGCACCCTTTGTCTCTTGAATAGTAACGAGTCCTTCTCCAGCTTCTACAAGAACTTGCATTATCGCAAATCTTGCCTGTGAAAAAGAAAATATGGTTGAAGCAGAAACAATATGCATAGAAAATTTAGGTTTAGACTAAATTTAGGTACCTGAGAATGTGCTTGCATCCAGGCTTTTGTTTTAGGTTGATACATTTCCAAAGCCTTTGCAGCTCCAGCAAAAATCATTGATAGCCAGTTTGCGTAGATGATATTCTCTGCTTCTTCCCCTTCATGGCCAAAAATACTACAACACAACAGCTCAAATTGAACTACGCAAGTATAAACGTAACACGTAACAAGTATGATATGCATTTGTACCTGCTCAAAATTACTTTATCCAAAGAAAGCAATATTCCGACACATTCGGCCCGACATTCTTCAAAAGCAGAACCGATGTCACCGAAAACTGAATCGTAAGTATCATCAGCATCATACACATTTTCAATCTATAAGGACGAAGAAAAATAACGAAAACTCTGTAATAGCTAAAATAAATAAATACTTTTAGTGTTTAAAATAAGACATTACTAATTGTTGAGTGATAGGATTTCGGAGGTCAGGTGGGAAGTTAGTTGTTCCATCTGCTTCCTTTTTGAGTAATTTTCCTGATCCATGACCAAGTAATTCATGAAGAGCAACCTGGACTTCGAAAGACGGAACTCTATACTGATTTAAAATATCTTTGTCTGCTGTAGACAAAAATGGAATCACGCTATCTTTATAACTGGCAGGAATGACATTTCCTAACGAAACATTTTTGAACCCCTCATTTTGACGAATTTCGTCATCTGTAAATATTGTGTATTGTAATTTAGAATTTATAAAATTTATATTGTAGGTGATGGTAGTTATTTTACAATTTGGAATATTGATTCCGGCAGGAATTCCACTACCAGCAAATGTCAATACATCCAATGATGTGAAATCCGGTTTCATAAATTTATCCTTCTCGAATTCAGCAGACCAAGGCAAAAGCTTCAAGAACTCTGGGGCCCTTTCAACTAGAACATTGAACTTTTTGGACATGGTTCGATTCATTACTGCAACAAATCCTTCAAATTCTGCACGCACCCCAGTTGGATCGCGATAGTTTTCAATAAATCCAATGTACCTGGAATTTAGGAGTTATTAATTATTGCATTGAATAACACTAACACCGGAATATTGCACACGTTTCTATTGCTGGGCCTTTGTTTTTGATCCAGTAACGCGATCCATCCTTATGAAGATCAATTGATCCTTGCGTGAAACTGGCAATGTAGGCATCTAACATGTGCTTTTCAGTATCATTGGACGCAAATTCCTAAAAATGCATTACATACTTATTAGTATAGTGAAATTGAATTAGTTTGGGCAGAATAGAATGATAAATTGATTCTGCATTACCTTAGCCTTTCCCAAGTTGTGAGCAATCATTGCCATAAGTGGAGAATAATCTCCTTTTGTTAGCTTAATTGTAGTTCCTTCAAAGTCAAATGATTTTTCACTTCCATCATCGAGCTCAGAGGAGGCACTTCGAACCTAGTAAACACATTCATTTTAAAATTACCAATACCTTATTTTTGTCTAAATTGACCAACAATTGTCAAAATCTGTGATGGATTACCTCATACGAGACACTTGTACCCTCGGTCTTTTTCAAACATCTCGAATTCCACGCTTCCAACTTATTTTGCTTCAAAAACCGGTTGATCAGATTCGAATCCTCTACCGTGCAATTACTTGAAAAGTACGTTGTGATGCCCTAATAATTTATATCATCTCATTAGCTTGATCAAAAAGTGTATCAGAATGTTTTATGTATTTTTTTTACTTTCAAGGAGTTTTTAATGCAAACAAACCTTTTCCCCCAGCCCTAATTGCTTCTCTCGGTCACTCAAGGAATACACTCGGTCTTTAATTTCGTTCCATTTACACTCAACATCCTTATCAATTCCGATGAACTTAGCCTTGGAAATTAAAAGGGACAATTTATCAACAGGAACGTCCGGAATGAATTTAGTGTCACCAAAGCCTGTAAAATTTAATTGTTTTCAAGAGTAAGTAGGTTTGTTGTTTGTTTTGTTTTCAAAAATCAATGGCGATTGTCTTACCTTTGTAATTTCCCATATTGCAGAAAACGCCACTTGTATAAACCACCAATGCCTATAATAAAATTAAAATGAAAGTTTAAAATGCAATGCCATACAAGGGTTTTTTTTATTAAATTACCTTCCATTCATCTTCATTGAATCCTACTTCATTAATTGCTGTGGCTTTCAATCCCTCGACACCATTTGATTTAAAGATATCATGAAGAATGTTGAAGATTAACGGAGATTCCGGAGAAGTCTGTTGTGCAATCAACAATAATAGGTATATTAATCATTGACCAATGCAATGAAATCAATCAAGGACCAATTAACAATCTTAAAAAATGTTCTTTCACCTGCGCCAACACGACAAGACCCCCAGCCCAACTAGCTTGACTCAGGTAATGGGCGTATAATTTTTCTTGGTTCGAGAGACCGTTAAATGCTTCCTGACAGTCCAAATTGACCACCGGTTGGTCCAAAGGTAATACGTAAATACTCATATTCGTTGCCTCAGTCTCAGTGGTTCTCATTTTACCTTCAGGAGTTGAAGGCAAAGTATCTTCAAAAACTATTCCTTGTGGATTGCGATGGTCGCAAGAATTCACTTTTGGTATTGGAGCGCTTGAATTAGAATTAGATGAATTGCTATAGTTGAAGCTGGGAAAATTATGTAGTCCAAATCCAGAGGAGGTTGCTTCCCAAGATAGCTTTTGTGGGAGTTTCCTTAAAAAATTAAAAATATATTCAATGTTATCTTAAATCATTATCACTTATTTATCGATATCCCTATTTCCAATCAATCTTTTACCAATCATTAGTTATTTATTGTAAGTATTTCGTAAATACGGTACTCTGTCTGCTACCTTTTGATTAGTATTCTGGAGAAAGGCAAGTTCCGTTTCGACGATGAGGAAAAATTTCGACTGCAACTGCTGACGACGGAGGACTGGAAATGCACTGGATTATTGGGAGAGTAATTGTACAAAAGTACGGATTTTGTAATAACTATTCTACTTCTACAAGCAAGTAGGAAGGTGCTGTTCATCTAGTTTTAGACTAAATTTTTTTGAAAGCAATTAAACTTTAACTTAAATTGAATGACGTAAGACCAAAAAAGATAAGACTTCCTCTATGAGTCAAACTGATGATGCCGGGTTCATTTACTCTTTGTGGTGACTTTTTGCACCAAAGTGCAAATTTTGAATTTCTGCAATCCCTTCAGTTTGCCGCGCTGTGTTGAGTCAAAGATAAGTATCATAGTGCCCCGTTTTGGGAGTTTTAATCATTTATCAACCCGGCAAATATGAAATTTAGAAATCTTCTGGCTTCGTTTGGTCGGCTAAAATTAAACAAATAAAAACAAGAGTGAACTAATTAATGACTAATTAATAAATAATTAGAGGATTCAGAAGACAGTTCCTCTCTTTTAATTACCATTTTAAACTTGGTGGCCCTTTTTGATATTCACTAAAGTTTTAATTAAATACAAAATAGGAAGAAACTTGAAGTGGTAGGGATACTGAAACATTTTAATTTCGAATTGAAAGGTGAGTATTTAAAGTATTTTAAAGCATTAGAAGTTGTCGAACATCGAACAGTCGATCGAAGATCCAATCCACATTTATAAATCTTCTTGCATTATAATTAAGTTTAACCTAATTAGTCTAATTCATTTTCAATTAAATTCACATTAAATATTTGTTCTTTGTTGACTTAGGACTTACAACATTTGGACCTTAGGAGCTCGCTCCAACTCTCGTCAACTTTATCATCATCAACAGTTGACAGACATCCCCTTTGGAAATCGCAATTAACTAATATTATATATCAATATAATATGGGTTCTTCTAAAAAACAAAAGGATAAGGATCGCGAACGAGAAACGCACGTCGATCGTCATAATTTGAAAGAAAAAAAAAGGGATAAAGATAAGGAAAAATCAAGAGATGCTGAAGGAAGAAAAAGAAAGCATAGATCAAGATCACGTAGCTTATCCACATCGCCATCACATGCAGATTCACCCCCCAGAGAGAAATCACGAAAAAGGAAGTCAAATAAAGAAAAAAGAAAATATGGCGACGATTCAGAAGGTAGTTTTCATTTGATTTCGTTAACTAATTAATTATATAATACTGTTTACCGTATTATGTAGCTTTGTATGAATAATAATTTATAGTCATAATGCCATCTCCCCATTCTCCCCCAGATTCGTTAAATATTGTTCCAATTTAAACCTGCAATTCCAATCCAAAGTAACTTTTTAATATAAAAAATCAAATCTCGGTACCTTAATGAATTAAACAGGTAATGGTTAAATATTTTAAATGCACACTTGGTAGCTCGTGAAAGATTTTACGTTTTCGACTCACTATTTTTTCAGAATTACGAACCGGCAATGAATGAATCGAAAGAAAATTTTCATTGCCACAGACTTCAATATCCGTGTATATATGGATTACCACAGCTAGGTGAGTTTCAAAAGGTCGAGGGCGATAATTCCTTAATATTAATTGATGTTTTTTGTTCGCGATCTGTTTACTGATAAAGTGATATAAATTTACATAAACAAATACGTATCCGTGATATTTTATTAGGTTGATTAAAAATGAAAATCGAATTCCAGCTCCTCCTTCTGTCTGGGGATGACTGTTATCTAATTTGCTTGTAAAAATGGTATTTCATGGATTATTAATTTGTATGTATTTTTATTGTTTTATAGATTCTGATGTACCAACTTCAAAGACATCCAGATATGATGAAGATAGAAATGCGAGGTCACCTAGCCCCGCAAAGAAATCTGGTGATGGTTCTGTTCTTTCAATCGAAGAGACGAACAAACTCAGAGAGAAGCTTGGATTAAAACCTTTGAAAATGGAATCTGCTGCTCCTGCAAAACAACCTCCACCTTCAAAGCCAAAACGAGATGATCTAGAAGAAGGGGAACAGGAAGAGGAGGAGGATTTTGACGAAGAGACTCTGAAAAGAATTCGGGATGAACGGGAGCAAGAAGGTGCAACTTTCTGGAAAGAAGAAAAAGACTTCGTTCATGCTCCAGCAGAAAGTATCACGCAAAAACGAAAAGCAGAAAAGTTACGAGACAAGATAACTACGATGAAAGATAAAAGAAAGTTGGAGTCTAAGCTTTTAAGTGCTAAAGGACTTGCAGATTCCGACGAAGAGGATTTGGATGCGGCCAATTGGGTTTTAAAGCAAAAGTCTCTTGCAGACCAAAAGGCATTAGCTGCGAAAAGGGTACGTTCCGATTAGTCATAACACAAACCATGTTAATATTTATTACTTAAAAATATTATAATGTTAATGAATGAATTGTTTTGCAGGCTAAAGAATTAGATGAACTAGACCAGGAATTTGGCGTTGGTGAAGTGGTTGAGACAGAATTTGTTAAGCATAAAAACAAAGCTTATACTGGCAAAGATTTGAAGGGAATGAAAGTTTTACACGACCAGGTACATTTATTTAAAGTTACGAAAGTTTTTCTTATTTACTAATCAAAGTAAATACTTAAATAAACATTTTATTTTGTAGAGTCGATTGGCGGATGGTGATCGAGTGATTTTGACGTTGAAAGATAAAGGAGTTCTTGATGAGGAAGACGATACACTTGTAAATGTTAATTTGATGGATGATGAGCGTTACGATAAAGTAAGTCATTCGGCCAACGGCCAACAGCAGCATAACATAGTTTTCTAATATTAACAATTGATATTATCTTCTTTAGAACGTTGCTAACAAAAAGCTTCGCCCAGAATTAAATGGTTACGACGCCCTTGATGAAATTGAATATGATGCCCAAGGAAATTTAAAAACGAAGAGTTTGTTAGGAAAGTATGATGAAGAAATATCTGGACCTGAACGGCAAAGTTTCGTAATAGGAGAAAATATCTCTGAAGAAACACGACGAGCTAAAATACGAGAGAAGATGCAAAGGTCTGATCGAGTATTAGAATCTGCCGAAGGAGCATCGTTGAGAATAGCATCAGACTTCTACACTCCCGATGAAATGGTCGCCTTCAAGAAGCCCAAGAAAAAGGTTGTTTTTTTAACTTAAATTTAAATACGTAAGGTAAGACAATATAAGTAAAATAATTTTCGAATTTTGCAGGTGAGAAAAGTTCGAAAAGCTCTTCGCGCTGATGATTTGTTAAAACTCGACACGGAAATCAATCAACCAGCAGAAGGAGTAATAAATCAGCGTGATTTGGGATCTAGAAATCATCGAAAGCCAGAAGTGAAAAATGAGTCTGTGGATATGGAAATTGACCTTGAGATTGATGATTTTGCACCAGGTAAGGTGGATATTATTTTCACTTTATTTTTTTCTTTATTTCATGTCATTAAATTAAGATTTAAAAAAACCTTTGTTGGAACTTTAGTTACAGAAGTTGATATTTCGGATGTTAAACTAGAAGATGAAGCAGATATTGATTTTCAGCGTGCGTTACATAAGGCAAGGAAAATGAAACAGAAAGAAAAGTTTCTGAAACCAAAACACAACGTGAGTTCTTATACGTTTTTATAAGTATGGTTTCTTGTACTTCGGTAGTACTTAAAATTAAAACAAACGTTTATTTGACCAGGTTGCTGAATTAATTCTGGGTGAACGTCAGGCTGAAAAGGAAGACGGAAATAGTGGATCGATTGTACTGCACGCTACTGCCGAGTTTTGCAGAACACTTGGGGATATTCCAAGTGTGGCTGCTGATAACCTTTATGGAGATGAAGAAATGGTAAACCTATTTATAATTATAATAATAATGCCTATAATTCAATGTTTATTGTATGTATAAATTTTTCATATTTCTATTTCTCTAGGACTTCGAACAAGAGGAAAAGCATAATAATTTGGAAGAAGAGCGCGGTGCATGGAATGAAGTGGATATCGGTTAGTATATAATATATAACTTAATTGACTTTACATTGTATTTTTGGTACTAAACGTCATATTTTTTTAGACGAGACCCCTGTAGACATCACAAGGGTTCCAGAACAAGATGATGTCCCAATTCTTGAGCAAGAACCTGACGTTGGAGTTGGCTTAGCAGGAGCTCTGAAATTGGCCCAAAAGAAGGGTTATTTGGAACAAGAGAAAGTTAAGCGAATGGGATCGTCAACAATGAGACATCTCCAAGCGCAACATTACACTATTGAGGATAAAAATTACGAAGACGAGCGAGTAAATAAACGGGACATGTATTGTGGACCGACATCTGACTTCCGAGAGAAAGACGGTTATCGACCCGAAGTAAAATTGGAATACAATGACGAAGACGGGAAACCGATATCTGCAAAAGAAGCATTTCGTCTTTTATCGCACAAGTTTCATGGGAAAGGATCAGGGAAGAATAAAATTGACAAGAAGAGGAATAAAATGGAACAAGAAAAAGTATTATTGTCGCCTACATTTAATTACTATTATTGATTTCATTATAACGGATTTTAAAATATTTTTGTTTTTATAATCATAGCTCTTACAACATATGAATTCGACGGATACGCCGTTAGGAACACTGGAATTATTGCGTCAAAAGCAAAAGGAGACACATTCAGCGTATTTGGTTCTGTCTGGAAGCAAGACGCAAAGTTTATCAAAAAGTAAACGTTGATTTGGTGTGCATTAAAATAAAATTAAAAATCTAGAAATAAATCAAAACATTCTGTTTTACTCGTTATTTATAAACAGCGTGTAATTAGTATTTAAAGTTATTTCCTTTTTCTGGACTGATTGATATTTTTGAAACTTCATTCGTTCGTTTTTTATTGTCATTTTGAATTGTTTTACAATGACAATTTTTGCATCTTACCCCATTTAATTGGCGGGAAAGATTTAGATTGTTATTGTTTTCTAACTTGACTTTTGACTGAATAATTATTTTGTAATTTGTTTTTGCAATTAATTAATTATAATTATGAAGATTAAAGCCCCTCTAACTGTTACTGACTACTACACTGACATTTTGGCCCACTCATTCGAACCCGGGGGTAAAGGATTGGCAGCAGGGACCACTAATGGGAAAGTTATTGTTTTAGAGTAAGTTTAACTTTGGTATTTAAATTCTAAATCTAATGAAAACAATTACAATTTACAATAGACGTCATGCAGAGAAGAATGAAGCTTATTCTCTTATGGAAAATTTCCTCCCAAATTCTTTAGCAGTTCTTGGCCTTGTTTGGGGCCCTGCTGGAATTTTTGTCAGCTCAAAATCACTTCTCTATCTTTATCATGGAAATGGATTTGAATCATTGTCAAAATTTGAATGTATGTTTGATGTTCAAGATGTTTCTTGCAAAAGTTCTGTTGTTTTCGGAGCCTGTGATGATTGTAAAGTTAGGGCTTGGGATGTAGAGACGAAAAAATTACTTGTGGAATTCAGTGATCACAAAATGCCAGTGGAAGTTTGCAGGACAAAGTGTGTATTCTTTATTCTTATTCTTTTTAATTTTTGGTTTTTCAAAGTGGATAGTTTTGTTATCATTTGTTTCTATTGCAGTGATGAATTCCTTGTTAGTGGGGGCCAAGATGGGCGTGTTGTTGTTTACGATAGTTGTTTGAGATCACCAAAACCTGTGGCCGTGTTTGATCAAGGGAAAACTAGTGTAAGTCGTTGAAGTAGCTTAATTTTCAGTTTGTTTTACTTATAGCTTTATTTGATAGATTACTGGAGTTGACATTAGTCGCAATTCGACATGGATTGCCGCTGGATATAAAGATGCACCTGTAGTTTACAATCTCAAAAATTCTGCTCTTCTTCCACAAATGAGAGTTGATAGACCCCAAAGTATGCTCATCAGATTAGATATAGATTTTAAGTTTCTCATTGTTTGTTTAATTTTTAAACAGAAATCTACACAATCCATTTCGACGACTCAAATACTTTATATTGGGCTGGAGGGGAAGGAAGAATTTTTAAGTCACAGGATTTAATGCATATTGGAAGTGAATTAAGGGCAACTTTTGGAAGTGCAACAATCCATCATGTTTACTCTATTACGACGAAAGATAAAAAATTGAGCGTCGCTGGGGCATCAACAGGGATTTTATTTTCTGACAATTCGGATTTTTGGGAGGGGATGGTTCATATTTAAGTTTAATTTTTGTTAATTTTGTTCAGAACAAATTAAAGGTACTTTTTGTTTCGTCATTGTAACATGTAAAAATTTGTTTATTATGCATATTCGTTTTTCATTTTGTTTTTTTCACATATTCATTTTGATTTTAATTAGTTCGATGCACTTATCATTAGATTCAAATCATTAAGTATTGTTATTTAGTTGATTGATTTTTCCATAATTTTAATTGCCACACGGTGGACATGGACAACTTTCTTCTTGTCCACAATTTTGATATTGATCATCCATTGGTTCTTGATTTTGCTCGAGGTTGCAACTCTGTGCCCCTGGAGCACAATTATGTCTATTGCCTTCGGTATATGTGATGCAACATGGTTGAAGTACAAGAGTAGCTGGCTCCTGTGGAGGGGGAGGGGGCATACAAATTTCCTCTTTCTGTCCTTGTGGACAATACCCCCTTGCTTCTTCAATTTGTGGATGTTGTGGACATGGTTTTCCTTGATTACAACAGCAACAAATGGACGGAAGAGAACATTTGATATATGGAGCAACATCTTCTAAAAATGCTCTGTAGTTCACACAGAGGACTTTCAAAGGTGGTTTAGGTTCCACCCATTTCATCACACATTGGATGGCTGCTGGTTTTGTAATTGGAGCAGGACAATCTTCCCAATTGAGGAAACGTAGGAATTGACAATAATCCACTCGATTGCACAAATCTCCTTCAGGGGATGGAAATCTGAAACAGGAAATTGCTCAAGTTATTATAATTCAAATATAAATGGAACTTAAAATTAAATATAGCCAACATACTTATCCACCATGAAATCCAACAGATCTTTAAAAATAGGGACTTTGGCTCCCTTCAATGTTGCCCTCAAAGTTTCCCTATCGACGCGTCCACTTCTACAAGGATCATGGTATCTCATTGTGTATTCAATGCGAGCAAGTAGAGCTTTATCAAAATGGAAACGTCTCAATTCTGTTTGCGCTACAGCTCTGTAAAAAAGTATTATTATTTATCAAACTAGAACGCATCGGATTAGAGATGTTTTTATGAATTTTTACTAACTGTAGAGTCTGAAAATCAGTTCCTGGTGGTGGAGCTTTTGCAGCATAGGCACGAGATAAGGTGAGAATTTCGTGTTCACTCAATCCGCATTTGGATATCGTCATCAACAATGAACGAAAGTTCCTTGTGTCCATAACTCCATTTAGACAGGTGTCATTTTCAGAGAAACATTTCAAGACATCTTCTGCCTGTAGTGGACCAATAGCTTCACGGAATTTCTCCAAACACAAACAAATATTTGCATGTGGAAACTATAAAAGATTATTAAAACCTCTTATGAAATCATCAATCACATCACATTAAGCAGTATTCGTTATAATTATAAGTTTCTCGTACTAAATGCTTGTTGGCTTCCATGTAAGATAGTGAAAACTCATCTGCGTTTATGAGTTGGAATGTGAATCCATTTATAGCAAAAATGTTCCCAACGAACAAATCCTTCGTGTTGTAATATTCAGGTTCTTCTCCAATTTCTGGTTGATATCCTGGTTTTTTGACTTTACATCGTAAAAGGAAGTTTCCTTTAGGAAGGCCTAAATTGCAATAATTCGAGCATTTGTTTAAAAAATTGAACATTTATTTGGAAATTGCATGAAATCAATGATTTCTCACCAGAATTAAGATGTTCTTTTTCAAAGACTTGAATGGTTTCATCACTCATGTAATAATTGATGACAAATCGCCTTGATTTATTTACACTTTGAAGTGCATTATGGAATTTGGCTTCGAATCGAAGAATGTCTCTGTAAAAGGAGTATACAAAATTGCAGGAGAATGCATAATGGTTTTAGATTTTTCCAAAACAGTTTATTACTTGTCAAATTCGGCTTGTTTACGGTAATCCTTGACGGCAGGTTTCATCTCCAAACTTTTCCACATGCCAAGATCATCTTCTTGACCCCAGCCATGATATGGTGGGGGTTTTGGATCTGGGATTTCTACTTGTAATTCCTCTGCAAGCTCCAACGGAGTAAAATCCTCTGAAATGAATTGTTTAAATGAAGAAATTATGATAATTATGATAATATGTCTGTAATAATATTAATATATCATACGGATTTCATATTTCTCCTTGTAGTATTGCTTTGTGAATTCATCGCACGTAGTAATGATGAAAGGTCGTCCGTAAACATTTATAACTGCTCCAATGGCAAGATCATTGTCCTTGTAGACTTCCGTGTTAACTTCATTCTGATTTCCCAAATTATCCACCATGAAATGAGGTTTCTTATTCTTTGTCCCATACATGGAACCAAAGACGTTAAGAATTGTAAGAGGTGTCTTTTCTCCTGGCAAACCAACCAATCTTTCTGGAACCTAAAAACAACATTTCAATTTTATTTAAATTGAATGAATGGATAGTATATTTTTATTATTGACCTTTGGTAATTTCCCCCTTCGTAAGAACAGTGGATATGCTTCATATCCTGAATTTGGCCTCAATATCTCTCGTATTTCCATTGTGTCATCACTCAAGAAATAATGGATTATGAATTGTCTCAAGTCCCCATAAAGTTTACAACGATCATCCCAATACGCCCAGAATCGGAGCACGTGTCCTGAATGTCTTATGAAAGGACCTCGAGTATCCACTGAATGATGGGGCTTTCGAGCAAATTGACTTGTTCTTTTCTACATAAAAACATATAACATGAATGGAAACGATATCATTTGGAACTAAAATGAGGAACTTACATCTTTAATTTTTTCAGTTGCAGGATCAAAAGGCATTTCTAAATTATGTGGGACAGAAATTCCCAATCGATTCAAAAAATTTCTTGTAAATCCATCGCATCCAGTTACAAAGAATGCTTTTCCATAAAGTTTTACTTCACATCCCACGTTAAAATGTTCCAAAGTGTAGTATTGTCCTTGACATGGATCAGGAAGTGGTATTCGATGTCTTCGTACTATTTGTCCTTGTGGTATTCCAGAATTATGAGTTTTTGGTTCAATGACTTGGACAGTATCATCTTCCAAATAGTAATAAATCTTGCATTGATGAATACGATAATTTTCCATCCCTGATTCTGGAATTGGTTCTTGATAATAAGAGTCATATGTCAAAACCTTCTTGTCAAATTCCAACCAAGTTGGCATTCTGATGGCTCCATGTCCTTTAGGATATAC
>JAQFZB010000388.1:0-15230 GCA_034695165.1 Desoria trispinata | reverse complement strand
TTTAAAATGTGACTTTGCATTCATTTATTCTTTCATAATAAGAATATTATGATTCTTCATCAGATTGAAATATTTTAAAAGTTAAATATGCGGTCGTTTAGTAAAAATTTGATTCAAATTACGTTCTTCGTCATGAAAATTCAGGACTCCTGTCCTTACATACTTATTCTTGGTTAGTGTTTTCTATTAGTTGTTCTTGTTAGTTGGTCTTTGAGCTTTAATTTTAATTTTAAGACTATACAACTAATACTAAGATCTTTCCCCGGCTACTACTCCTGCTTGTTTGCAATTAGCTTGAATGAGATGAAATATACGGAGAAGCTGTTATTCACTATTTCAATTTAAATACACGAGCTTCAAAGGGTTGAATTGAAAATGTACATAAAGCACTTGGTTCATTTTTACAAACTTTTAAATGAACAACGAGCAGGAGAACAAATGATGTGAAATTCAAAGAACTCGTGTTTTCATTTAGAATGTTACTAGCTTTAATAGTTCAAAAATGTTGGGTTCAAATAGTTGAATTGTAACCCTACAAACAAAAGAACGTAAGTAAAGCTTTGAAGGGTGCGTTTCGTATAATAATTTAGCAGAAAGAAAGAATGAAATTCCTCGCTAATTATTCTCCTAATAGTCTTGAAGCTAGCCCCTAATTAATTAAATGCAAGTCCCTCATTTCATGTCAGAGAGCGGCGGATTTTCTTCTGAAATATTATGCTGGTTGTCGTCATTTTCACAAATATAAGCTACAAAGCTACATAATCCAGAGGAATCATTTCGCACGATCCTCCCGTAATTTACACAAAAGCACTCAGAATGAGAATTGTTTATTTTCCACCACCATCACCACACGGCCACTTCCTCTCCCTCTTTATATCTCTTTTGCTAAATAAAATAATGAAATCCTTAAGGCAAATTCCCAGATGCATTTCAGCAGCAAAGAACTAGTGAGTTCTTTCACTCTTGTTTTTACGATCTGCTTCTGCTGCTGCATATAGTACTCCTTTCTTAAAAGAGTTTCTTTAAAATCTTTAGACTGCACGTCGGTTGTAACCTCATGTCTTCTCCCATCAAATGCAATTGTTACGCTTTACTTTCTGCCTACAAATCTACAAATTTGTTTCGCATTTAGCACTACTACTGAAAGGATTAGCTCTTGTAAGAGAACCATGTAATTATTTATTTAATACGCAATGTTCTTGGAAAAACGCCAAGGATTTTCCAGGTGGTTTCCCAAGTACCAAGCACGTTTTGAATCAAAACTTGAGTCAATTGTAAAATCCGTTATATATAATGTGTTAAGAACTTTGCTACACTATGACTCTTTGCACAAATTATTATAATTGAGCATCTGGATTACAATTTGAGAAAGTGTACTTTTCTTAACTTTGAGTCATAATAATAATAATGAAAAGCTGCTCCTTAAAATCCAACAAAAAAGTGTAAATTAGAGAATGTACACTGTATCAAAGTATATGGTGTTTCATTTTCAGGTCTGCCACTGATGTTAGTGATGAGGTTGTTTTCGGGTTGAAGTAAGTAAATAGTAATCAAGAATTTCAGACAAGCTTTTTGTGAAATTTGATAATGCTTTCTATAGTGTAGTTTACAAGTGCAAACCTAGTTGACGGAATTGTAACTTGGTTTTCATCACCTTCACGAAAAATTCATTTATGATCCCTTGTTAGAAAAAAAGTTGCACGATCTGTGACCTACTTGACCTTTCAGCATTATTATACTTTAACAGCCGAGACATAATAATTTCAGTCATTCAGTCCTGTTGGCCATCATTATAGAAAATATATTCAATAATATTATCCAAGACTTATTTAACTAGAAATTCTACTCCAAGATTTTTCATATCATAATCTTATTAGATTCGGTATGAAAAGAAGTGTCCATTTACAATAATTACAATTCTGTTTTTATAAAGACAGTCGAATAAATATAAACTTTGCAAAGACATAACAAAGATATAAGATAAAAATTAATGTTTTTGTATTCTAATTCTAGATTATTTTTTATCGCTTTGGATTTCAAGCTGAGTCATTAAATATGTTTTTATTCGTTAGTGAAAGATGATATGGCTGTGAAGTGAATTAAATGATGTGGTTAATTGACAACCTATTCAAAACTAATGGGTAATAAATAAATGCAATAAATTAATCGGTATTGAAACATTTTCCCTGGCTCATAAAATTACCCTTTGATGCTTTAAAAAGAGGTCAATTTTCATACGAACGAAAAACTTCATTCTCATTATTAGCCTAATCTAATTTCAAGTTAAAAACATTTTCATAAATACATACATTACAATTTTATTGTTGTGCTTGCTTATGGAAAAATTAAATTCCTGATTACTTAATCCTATCGTAGAAATTTTCCACGGGAATTTTATAATTTAACGGCAGTTCGCAGTTCAGCCTACATCCTTCAAAAGAAGCGATTTCATCTTTTTATGATTTTATGGTTAAGTTTTAAGAAATCCAACGTATGCGTGCAGAGTATAAAATATAAAATAATCCACAATCAAATTAACAGCAGTATAGAAGCATGTTAAAACAGGAGCATTGAAATTATGAAATATGAAAAACTGGTCTATTCCGAAGAAGAGTAGAGAAAAGCAAGAGCATATATGTCCATCACAGGAATGATTAAAGTCTCTGAACACAGTCGTAAATTCTTATTGCAAAGGATGCGGTTTTATTCTTTAGACTTGTTTACTTACTTGCGCTTTTGAATTTTGATACATAATCCTCAAGTGGAATAGTACCTAATAATCATAACGAGGGGTAGATTCATGTGCCGATAACGATAGCATATTATACTATTCAATACAATTTAAATTTACAATTCTCAGAGATGGAGGCAAATCGTGTATTTCTTATGAGATCATGTATTCATTTCAATATGAGTATAATAATGCATTTAATAATTCGACAAGAAATTCATAAAATATGCATATAGTAATATTGATATCATGGGAGCAGCACTTTTAAATACGCATTTATAAGTAGTAAGTGAGTTTTTAAGCATTATTGAGTTGACTGGCTATTTGATATTTGAAGAACAATGAAGTAAATTATAGGTTTGCAACTTTCCTCAACATTGGCTATATAATCATCACCTAAGCTCAAAATATATATAGGCATATTATATGCATAATATTTATTTTCCAAAATGTATTATAACACGGATATTTGATCAGTTTTGTATTATAACAATATTTAGTAATCCAATCGTCTTATTCGTCGCACAATTGATGAACCTATGTTTGAATAACTTTATAGATCTAAAAACAAATATAGCTTTCCAGCACCAAATTACTGAAGATTTATGAAACCCTGTTGATGGACAACCTCTTGAAAGTTGAATGTCTCTCCTTAAATGCAATCTATGAATAACAATGAGCTACTATAAACTATACATATGTATTTACACCAGACCGGTAAAGATGTAATTGTAATGAAATTCATATGCTATTGTTTCATGCTTTGTTAATTTTAAAAGGTGATTTTCATGATAATCATTGAACACGGAATGCACATTGGGTTTATATTTGTAAAAAATTCAAATCAGATTTATTAAATAAAAAATCAAAGAGTAAAAAGACGTTGAAATGTTGAGGATTAAAAGTCCGAACTGTATTAATTTAATGTAGATTTAATTCTTTTGAAATTCTACTGTATATTTGACTAGTTAAATATTGGACTTACACTCTAAAAGTAATGATAATAACAAAATCGAGCTAATTTTATCAGCAGATCACATTTTACTATGATTAATATTAATAACTAATATTCTATTGGTTTAATTTTCTCACTTATTCTGTACTATTAATCTTTAATTTTATAAAAGATAACAATAGATTTATCTATTTTTAGAACATCTTCATAAACTTCAGTCTTTAACACGTGATAAAATTATTATTAAAATTTCGTACAAAAACTTCGCATTGCGATTTATAAATCTATAATAAATATTAAAATTGATATTTTCCAGACTTTTAAAGTACTGTCTGATGATGATAATAATTTAAAATCTAAACAAAATACATTTTGCCATTAGTATTAGTATTACCCCCCATATTATTGGCATTAAGCTTATTAATAATTCCATTTTTAATTGGTGAGGAAGGTGACACAGCACTACTACTTATTTCTCCAGCAGAAGAAGTCATATCTGAACCGGAACTGACACCACTACTCGTGCTATGTTGAGCAATATGTTTGCTGTTCATCCTGGGGCAATTGTTTGCACTTTCACTAGCACTACTACCACCACCACCATTACTGCTGTGACAGTTTCTCTGATGTTGTCTATTGTTCTTCTGAGAATTTCCATTTGGAGAGAATTCTACAGTGGGATCTTTACTCAACATTGGAGATTGTAGTGGAGAATCTAAGGTGGAGTAGACGTGATCAAACTCATCATTGGCACAACTGCTTACAGCACTAGAAGAGTAATTTTGCTCAATCTGATTGCGATTGTGAGTATGTGGATAGCATACGGATGATGAGAATGTGTTTGAAATTTGTGAAGAGGTATGAGAATGTGGAGGAATTACATTTATCCCTTGTAGTTGATGTGGATTTTGTTGAGATGAGAAATGGATGGGTTGGTTATGATTATTATGACCTGGATGAAGATGATGATGGTTTTGATGATGATTGCTGTGTTGAAGATGAAAAGTCTCGTTACTGTAACCAAACTGCTGCGGGGTAAGTTGTGAAGGAATGGGATGAATGACTGAATGGTTATTCGGAGCTATAATACCATTATGATGATGTTGGAACTGAGAAGGGTTAAGAAGCCCATTACTAATGGTTGTAGTAGTATTATTTCCTTGTGGTTCCCAGTTCATCGAATTGTTATAATTTGGGGCTGGAAGTACAATTTGATGTTTTGGGATGGGTGGTAAGGAATTATTTCGACTCATTGGCGCTGGTGGTACTGGAATTTGATATGGAATTATATTCTGGTGATAATGATGAGTACTTGGAGCTCTCATTGTTTGGCTATGAATCTGATATTGAAGATTTTGTAAGTTTGGATTTATCACGAGTTGATACGGCAATTGATTTGGGTCACACTGACTTTGCATTTGATAATTAACACTTTCTCCAGAAATCATTGTTCCACCACCTCCATTGTTATTACTTGGAGCTGGAAGAAGTTTTCTAAACTTTGACCAAAAGTTCTTATCTGACCACTGAAGACTTGAATTTTTAACAGTTGATGAACTAAGGTCGGAGGAGATGGTGGAAAGACTTTGATCAAAGTCGGGAAGCGTGATAAATATGACTTTCTTTTGATGTAGAGAAATTGCAGATTGAATTGAGGATCTGAACAAAGGACTACATCCCCATTCGGATTGTAAAAATGTCTTGGAGAGAATAATGACAATTTTCTTGCTTGCATCGCATGCACTAAGAATCATTTCACGATTCCATGGACTTTCTGGACTTAAACATAAATCACGGTAATGAAGGCAAAGTCTAAATTTGTGACCACTGCCAGTATTTTGTGATCCAGAATAGTCTGATTCAAGTTCTGGGGCAATTTTTTGAAATAGCATATCTTCGTCTTTTTTGCTGTAGAGAAAATAAGCATCGAAGAGCTTCTCTTCAGAACTTGATTGACAAGTTTTACCCGGGTGATGAGATCCAAACTTTCTTGGGCAGCAGCAACATAAAAGTCTTGCTGATCCATCTTTTGAATTGGAAATAAAGTGATAAATCTCCTTATGAAATATTACCAAAATGACCCCGATGACGATGAGAATGGCTGTGAGACAAAGTATCAATGTCCAGAGCGCATTGTCCGAGTTTGTCTCCAACCGTGAGAAATGATTCTCAGAGGGTGGTTGAGACTGAGGGATGGCAACTTTATCACCAACTCCTCCCATTGGCGAAATCTGATTATCTGTTTCAATCTCGTTAGTATTCCCACTCTGATCGTAATTAAAACTTGCTCCATTGCACATCATACTTATAGGAAATTGGAGTTCTCGAACTTGCGAAGTTGACCCACTATTTTCAATAATATCAGAGTCGGACCATGAGTTAGATTCACTATACATTTGACACTTTGCCAAAGAAAAGTCTACAATTTTGATTGCTGTTTTGATTGTAACTGAACGGAAAAGGTTTAAAAATTCGCAATCACAAGACCAAGGATTTCCGGAAACAGCAAGACTATTTAAGTAACTATTTTTTGAAAGATGCCAAATTTCAAATGATCTTATTAAATTGCCATCTAAACGAAGAACTTGAAGATATTTCAAATTAACAAAAGTATCTTGTCCAATAAATTTTATCAAATTGTTCTGAAGATACAATTCTTTCAAACTCTCCAAATCAGCAAACTCGTACCCTATAAGTTCTGTTAAAAGATTTTCTTCCAATCTCAAAATTTCCAAAGACTTTAACCCATTGAATGTCTTATTTTTAATTACTTCAACATGACTGTCATTCAAGTGAAGGGTGCGTAGATTCTTTTTACCAATAAATATGTGGGAAGAAAGCTGATAAATTCTGTTCCCATCCAAATAGAGTTCTGTTGCATCCATTGGAATTCTTGCAGGAACATCTTCGTAGTTTAAATTTGAACATTCCACAATATTGGTAGACCAAGCACTATCATGATAACAGCTACAGTTTCCTGGACAGGTCATCTCACAATCACAGGCATCGAATTCGCAACAGTGACAGAGAGCAAAGCAATGAGATTTATAAGGACAGAGAAAGTCCTTGGGTCTGGCTTCCACCAAGGGGATAAGTGCATGAGATTCGATTTGGCTCTGATTCGATGGATACGTTAATGCTGATCTTGAGAATGTTGTTCGGCAAACAATGGCATCCAAATCTACTATTCTTGGATATTGTCTTAAAATTGACAGTTGGTTTAAACGACTTGAACTCAAGTACTCCATTTCACAGCTACATATAAAGGGATTTGATCCAAGGTAGAAATCAGGTAATGTACGACCCGAAGGAATTGGAGAAAATCTCAATGACGTTAATGGCAAAGTCTCAATTTGATTTCCGATCAACTCCACTCGTCTTAATCTTTTTGATAGTATGAAAGTGTCTGGTGCCACAGATTTCAACTCATTCTGATTCATACGTAATGTCTCCAAGGAAGGTGCAATAACTGAACTGTCAAGGTGCTTTAATTTGTTGTATGAAGCATCAAAAACTCTCAAGTGTGATGGCATTTGAGTTGGATTGCTGTTTGAAATGGTTTCTAATGCGTTGTAACTTATATCAAACCACTCTAATGTTGAGGGTAACAAGGAATAATCAGCCAACTTGATTTGATTTTCAGATACATTCAACCATAACAAGTTAGGTAGTTGTGGTGCCAATGAAGGAAATTCTTGAATGGAATTAGCATCGAGTCTCAGAACCCTCAAGTCTTGACAAACTGAGAAAGCATTATCTATTTTATTGATAAGATTCTTTGATAAATTTAACACTCTCAGCTTTCGAAGATTTCCGCAAAATCCAGAATCTATTTCTGTGATCCTATTTTCAGCAATTCTAAGCCCGTAAAGTGCACTCAGGCCAGAAAAAGAGTCATTATTTATTTTTGCAATCTTATTATCGCCAAGATCTAACATTGTTAACTGTCCCAATCCTCGCAACGCAACAGGCACTTCTTGAAAAGAATTTGCAGATAATCCTACATCTTGAACAGATGTACAATTTTTTAATGAATCTTCATCAAGTTTTCTTAATTTATTATGATCCAAATAGAGCTGCCTTAAGACAAACAAATTGGAGAATAGTCTTGAATCAACAAAAGACAAACGATTGAAAGTCAGATCTAAAATATGCAAATTTTGAAGAGAATGAAATGCTTCAGCCGAAATTGTTTCAATTCTGTTTCTATCCAAATGTAATGCTTGAAGAGACCCGAGATTTTTGAAAAGCTCCGAGTCAATGTAGCTCAATTGATTTTTTGATAATTTGATCACAACAACTCTGATAAGTGATTGGAATACATCTTCCTTCATCCATTGACTTGTTAAAATATTTGAACTCAAATCAACAAGCTGTAATCGATCCATGTTTCGAAATACCTGAGGACTTAGAGCAGAAATGCTATTGTTTTGTAAATACAGCTCACGTAGTTGTTTCACAGAGCTAAATATTGTTGGAGGGAGTGCCACAAGACGATTGGAACTTAAATTTAAGAGTTTTAGTTGTGACAATCCGGAGAAAGCAGTATCTTCCATTTCTGAAATTAAATTGTTCTGCAGTCTGAGTTCACTAAGCCTTGGCATACGGGTGAAAGCATTTTGCCCCACACGTCGGAGCATATTGTGAGACAAATCTAAATCAACAACACCCATGGCACAGTAATTACTACCACCACCATTGTTATCATCTTGAGAGCTTATTAGTTCATCAATATCACTTAATCGATTTTGTGAGACATTAACTTTTGTGACCTGTCTCAGTGGACAAAGTACATTCTTGGGAAAACTCCAGATATTATTGTTACTTAAATCAAGAGATTCTAATGATTCCAATGAATCAAAGCTGTTTGCTTCAATCTCAAGTCCCACAGAGTTTGTAGATCTCCACTCTGTATTCTGCGTATGGATCACTAAACTCTTCAAATTTTTCAAAGAACCAAAAACTCTTCCAATTTTACGAATTTTACAAGATTCAATTTGTACTTCATTGAGATTTCTCAGTTGAAACAAAGTTTGATTTGGGGAAAGTGAGCTCTCGAAAAATAGTTTGTCACTACACTTTATGCGTACGAAACGAGTACGTTCAATTTGTTCACGATTGAATGTATAATTCCAAAAGTCTACACTTAAAGTTCTTAAATTGCAATTGAGGGATACCCCTCCAGCAGCTGCCCCGGTGGAAGATGGCATAAGAAGGGGAAACTGTCCCTGTTGTGTCAAAGGATTAGTGCTAACGGTAGAAGCACTTTCTTTCACACCACTTGGATCTATTGTTGACCAAATGCATCCATGCCGCGTTGAAGATAAATCATTGCGATAAGCCACAACTGCCACGGAGCATAGAATTGATAACATCAGTCCCCAACTTGTGAATCTACCCATTTCGCTCATGATGGAGGAGGATCGGGATTTTCTTCTTTGCTAAACTTTCTTCTGCATGGAATAGAGTTCAAGACTCTCCTCTGCTTTTACCTCTTGTGTTGGCCTAAACCCCTTTCCTATTCTTCTTCAATAATAATAATTCTTCTTCTGGGAAAACTTTGTAGGAATATTGCTATTTCTTCGTGAGATATTATTGATTGGTGAAGAAATCATTTGTGTTCTCAGAAAAGAGCAATCAAATCAAGCAGTTTATCATGTTCAATGTTGTTGAATGGTAGATTCTCAATCACTTTTAACCCGATCGGTTGATTTCATTGAGGAATACCCTGGCTATAAAGTCCGTCACTCCTTATTAGTCTTGTCGACATTAATAATATCGGAGAAGAAGAGATTCAAGTGCAATGGGAAGGCAGCAGCAATGTAATGTAATGCCGTGGTTGTGATGATCATAAATCTTGTTGTATCAATCAAATCTGCAATAATGGGATATATTTCATCTATTATTCATTTGCTCTCTGCATGGGGCTATTTGCCCTGACGTTCAGCCCAAATAACTTGCCACAAACAGATTCAATCTCTTTAAAGTCAAAGTGTGTACCTTATTTAGTAGTAGATTCCAATTCCTTCGTCTCTGGATTACTCGTAGAATAATCTTAAGGTTCGCTTTTAGTAGAAATACAACCACAGAAAAGAGTATTTAATGATTTCAATTCTTCTCAGCCGGTAGTTGAACAAATATCGATATCAGTATTACTTTTCAAGGGTCCACTACTTCACTTCTCACAAAACTTTCAATGTAGATTTCTTGTTAAATATTTTTAACTCGAATGAGCTCACCCCGAGAATCCCTGCAGATTTCCTGCAGGACGACAAACACAGTCACAACAAGTGCTTAATGGAACAAGTGTTTGAAAATGTCCAAAGAAATTCCACTTTATACTTTATCTTCAAGGCTTTAGGAAAATCTTTTGTTCAATTCCTTATGTCCTCTTTTAAACTCTTTTTGAGGATTTTTCAATACACTTCAAATTGTAAATTTATACCCACTTAATATACTCACAATTCTATTTCTTTTAAAATTTTCTCAATTCTCCTCAAGAACAATTTCAATCTGTATGTTATTCAACTCTGTTGCTTTAGTACAAAAATGTCCAAGTTCTCTCATAAGTAAGATTTCAACTTTAGAAATGCTCAAATAGTAAAGTAATATCAAGTTGTAAAATGCCAAGATTTCACGTTTATAGTCTCAAATGCAAAGTACGGCAAAGTACATGTTTCTGGTTGAAAGCCTGAGTGGCGACTGAATGTTGTTACATGAAAGTCGAAGGAATGAGGGTCTTGAGAACCAGAGAGAGAGAGAATATCTTTGTAAGAATCTTTTTGTAGTTGGAAGTTGGATCCTCTTGCACTTCTGACATACCAGTTTGGTTTAGTCAGATATCCCATAACATAACCATGTGTAATGGTGTTATCCTGACTTACAATTACTATATACTATACTTACTCCAGGGCAAGATTCTTTTACTGACAACCAAGCTTTAAGCAAAGAGGGAAGGCACGACAATACTTATTATGATTTTGTAGCTGAGATTTTATAAGGAGTGCTGCTTCTAAATGATATGATACATGTTCAAAGATACTACTCCGTACTAGAAGTAGGTATACTTCTTTTCAAATGTAGTTAAATGATTTTCAAGGGTATCTGATATATGGCTATAAGTTTGAATAAAACTGATTTAAAATAGTTTTTAAATTTTTAAGTTTTTAATAATTTCAATAAAAGCAATAAAGAGTTTAGGAGAACTATTTTTAATAAGAGACATTTTATCCGATGATAAATTCCACCTCATTTCTAAATAATTGTAACCCTGAGATTCAGTGTTATATAGTGGTTAAAGTACCCACAAGGATGAACTGCATTCTACAATTCAAAAAATAGGAGGGCTCAACTTTTCTCATGATGAATATAGGCAAAAGGGTAGCCAAAGGTATCCATCATATATGAAGAGTCTTGTAATATAACGTGGTATTTAAACTGTAGGATACATTTGTAATAGTTTTATATCTGCTGAACAGTAGTGGGCAATGCTTGATCTTCAATCGCGATGGTAGGTTTTTGTTCCTTGGGTACCCTTAACCATAAAATGGTCAAAATACTTCCATAGACTTGGTTTCAGTTTCTCCAGTTTCTTCATTGTTTGACTTGACAAGAACAAGTTTAAGACCCTTCCTCTCTGAAACTCTTGGAGAAGAATTGTATCTTCTTGGGGGGATTTTTATAATTGCTTTTGTATATCTCTAGATATTTTGTCCATTTCTATTGATAATGTTTGCAACCCTGACCTGATCAAATATATATCTGTTTGCCAGAGAAAGCCCAAATTTTCAAAATTTTATCTACAGTTTAGTTTCAGGCTTTTGAGTATCTCTAGAATGACGAACATGTTTTAATAACATTGGCCCTTAATGAGTTGCTAGATTAGGAAACTATAATCTTTTTGTGTTTCGTTTTGTTCCCATGAATTTGGAGGAGGAACCTTGTCATCTAAAACTAAATAATATTTCTGGGAATTTTTCTCATTTTGAACCCGACATTCAACTCACAAACCATACCATATACACACACATACAAATGTACAAACCAACAACCCACATGAAAATACTTTTTGGGCTTGGATTATTTGTGTAGATTTGTTGTAGGGGGTGTGTTTGTTCAAAATTTGGAATTTTCTAAAACAATGTTTGAAGATGAAATAAAAAGAAGGAAACAATTTTTGGTTAAGATTTTTGGAATTTTATTCTGGAATTTGTAAAGAAATATTTGAAAAATTTCCCTTAAATCTCAAAACAGTCTAGACGGACTGGATTAGAATTTGATACTTTTCTCAGAAAGAAAATATCTACCAATTTAAATAGATTAGTCATTAGTTAAACAATGCCAAGGCAAACGTTTGACATTTATATGAGAAATCAAAATTTTGAATATAATCCTAATCGCTTTAGTGGGATTTACTTAATCTCTCCTTGACAGCAGATGTATATATGCTTGATACAATACAATAAGCCAGTTTGCTTACACTGGACAATGATTGTTTGTGAAGTATAGATAAGTTATTAAAGGCCAAAGCAAAAAGATCCAATGCAAAGACTTGTTCATTTATAACGAGTTGAACATGAGACGGAGACGGATGTCTTTTAATCATTCATTGAGAAACCAACCTTCTTGCGATATCTTGCGGCTAAACGTCTCACTTTTTTCAAAAAGGAAGGAAAATTCCCAGAGGAACTTTTTTTCCCCTAGTTCGTTATGAGAAGAGGAACAAAAATTAATGCAATGTTTCAATGTTTTGCATGCAGATAGGTTTTTCCTTATTATTTTATTACTTTTCAACTGAGAAGAGTATGTACTATGTGCATTTAGCTGTAAATTTCTCAATCTTGTGTTTAAATTATGCAAATATTCATCACAAACTCCATGAATATTGTGTGGTTAAACAACCACTGAATTTTTAAAAGTTTCATTATACGTCCAAGTTCTCATTTTCTTTTAAACATACAATGAAAACACTCACCGTCGTGAATTGAACTGCTTATATTCTGTATTCTATCCCTTGTGATAGTAATGGCCTGGAAAAGCTAAATTTCTTTAGGTTTTTTAAATATTAAGTTCTGTCTAATGCAAAACTGTTTTAATTTGATAAATTCAATCGGCTGACACGTGGCCAAATTCTTGAAAATGTTTTTTTCTTTCATTGAATTCTTTTACTTCATTCGTATCTTATTAGTTTTGAGTTTCTAGGTTTGAATTAAAAATTGTTTGTATATAGAGGGAGATACAAAAATGTCAAAATGATAACAACACTATTTAATTTAATAAGCGTTTGTGTGAAGCATCTTTGAATTGAAATACACTAATCTCTGAAGTAATCAGACCCAACCCAAGTGACCGTGAGGTGTAAGATATTCTTAGTCATTAAAAACTACTATGCATTTAAAAAGAGTAAGATGACCAGGGATGTCGTAATATCATAATTGTGGCTTATGACTTGTAATTAAAAAATCACTAATTGTCCGTCAGACAAAATGAAAACTTAATCAGATAAGTTTCAGAGTTTAACCCTGACTGTAATACTAAATCAAATTATAAAAGCCTAATATAAATAAACGTCCTCTATTTAAAAAATGTGACATGCTCATGAATAGTAGCACTGAAAGCAAAAGTCTTTATCAGATTATTTTGGTCTGTATTTTTTTTTAATTTGTGACGTCTGAAAAAAGATTTTTTACGATGATGTAGAAATATGCACTTATTATTTTAGGTAACTCCCAGTTATAAATTCAAGATGTTGGGACTAGAACTTTAGAACATAATTTTTTCTCCACAGGATAATTCATTACTTGACTAAAGTTGATCATAATCTTCATTAAAACAGTAAACAAGTAGCAGGACATTCAATGGCATTCATTCTTCACTCCACTTTCGATTAATGCACACATGAATCATATTAAAGATAATTGGACGACAAAAATTGCCGCTAATTAACTTTGCAAGAAATTATCTACAAATGTTTTAACTCTACTTGTATTACTGTTGGCAGATTCCATCACTGCAATCAGTGAACTAATATTGCACCACCATCAATAATAAGTTAATGTCCTTGAAGGAAGTATTATTGATCTGAACTGAATGTATCTTTGTAATTTGAGAATTTACATTTAACCCCATGTTTAATTTGTAATTATAGTTCCAAGTCTAAATTTCCGACAGTAATCAGTAGCTTACAAAATACATAGGTGTTACAGTTGTCAATATTTTACTTTGAAAAGAAACAGCTTAAATTATTCATAGTAACATTGATAAAAGCTCAACATTATCATTTAGCTTAATATTTTGTGATCGCCACATGGCATGAACATGAACAAAAAATCGAGTAGTTATTATACAAATAATAATTTAGTTTTACCTTGAAATTACTATTATTGCCCACTGCAGAATCAAATGAATAAATGGAGGACATTTTAAAAACGTAATGACAAGACAAGAAAGACAAGTCAAAGAAGCTAGTCAAATTTTGAGAATTCGATGCCACCACTTGATGATGTGATTTAGCACTGGAAGCGACATAACACGGACATTATTATACTTATTTACTTGTATTGAGTCAATCAAATAAAAATTGAAAGGATGAAATTACAGGAAATAGAGCTCAAATCAAAAGAAATAGTGTCAATGAGATTTTCTTACTTGAATACTTTGAATGGACAACTAAACTTGAGATGCTAGATTGACACAATTAGTTAAAATTACTTTGACGGCAGAGAACAGAACGAAGCACATAATTTATCATCGTTTCAGTTTAGACACAGACAAGGAAAAAGCCAAATGAAATTGAATTTTACACTGTAGTATTAGAGAAGTATTCAATACGAACAAATATTATAAATAATATAAATTCACATGCATATACTATACGTAACCGATTAACTAATGAACTACGTCTATCTTCTGAAAACAAAGTAAGCAGGTAACAATATGACAATTATTGTGTCCAACTCCATTTCCAGATTGAATAGTAGAACCTAAAATGAATAATATTATCTTCAGAGGTGGTTTTATCAAAGGGTTACCAAAATGTAATTATAATAAAGTTATTTATTTGAAACATTAAATAACTTAGAACACAGTCCCTTGTTCATTATGGGGGAATGGATTGCGAACGCCACCACAAAATTAGTCATTTATTGCTGGAGATGGAAATGAACCGACAGAAGATAATGAAATAAAGGATAAACAACAAGACGAATAGAAAACAAAGAGAGGATTCGGATTCAGAGAGAGATAATGTAATTAGCCACTTGTTCCTTCTCCACAACTTTGATACAGGGATGGAAATAAATAGTATTAATATTATAGTCTTGTCTTGGAAGAGTTGACACATTTAACACTACTATTGTGGTATGGATAAAGCTGAGTGATTTTAATGAGATTTCGTATATTGTGCAACGTGTTGGCTTGTCAAATACAGAATATAGCATTTATGGTTACAATATAATAATATGGATCTTGTGACTGTACCTGTGTAATGGAAGAAGTGTCATTCATCAGTTGAATTGAAGAAATCATAGAGATAATAACTATATA
>JAQFZB010000387.1:0-15244 GCA_034695165.1 Desoria trispinata | reverse complement strand
GATAATTTTAACGTAATTAATTAAATATTTCTAATTGGTACCACGAGGAAGGTCTGTCCTGGTTCAAATACGCCGCGGGATTAATATTATAAAGGAACCTACCAGCACCACCAACAACATGAGCAGCATGAGATGCAACATTATTATTATAGAGTTGTGGTAGTATATATATATATATAAGTAAGCAGTATAGTGTGAAAACCTAAAGGATTCTCACAAAACTATAATTCTCTCCAGCCCGCAGTCTCATGGTTTCATGAAAAAAGAGGAATGGTTCCTCTCCCATCTGCAACATCGACAGGCATACTAGGAGACCACCTCTGCTGCTGCTGCTGATCTAAAGAGGACTTCGATTCAAACGATAGTTCCTCGTCTAATCTAAATTGTGTAAAATTTTTAGCTCTTTTAAATTTTCTACTTTTCTATTGTCTTCTTCATCAGCTATTTCAAAAAACAATCAAAATCTTAATCACCTCCACCCACCTTTTTTAACGTCAGCTACCACCAAAACTACAATCTCTCTTCATCGTCGTCATCATCCGCATATATTAATTATTATAGTATCTTCATTGAACCCTTATCTCTTGGAATTAGCACTACTACTCACCAACAGTGTGTGTAACACATTTTTCACATATCTGCGGCTGATCCTCTTCGACCCAGAGGTCATCGAGTGAAATTAGAATATTGTGACACAGCTGAACCTCTTCAACTCCCCATCATCCCCATGGTCATTTTATAATCTAATATATTCGGTTGTGTCGTTGTTATCGTGTCTCTCCTGCAATTCTTTACAACTAAATAAGTTACATCATGAGAGCAAATGTAAGGATTTTATCACAATCAACCTCATCATCTAGTCTCATTATCAATTTATATTCCTTTTTAATCAATATAAATATCTTCTGATTCACAAAAAATAATTAAATTGCAAATTTAATAGGAATTTTTTCTCTGTTGTTGATAATCCGTGTACCGTTCAAGCATCATTAGTTTTATACAATAGTTGTACTGAATATAAGTACCTTCCATATATACTCCATATGGTGTCTCGTGAATAAATCGTTTAATAAGCTTCGTTGCCGGTTTCATAACTCGCTCGGGTATCAAGTCCGCAGTTACGCTTCTTCTTATCTAGCCGATGGATGAGTTAAAAACCATAACAATTACACTCAGAAACAAAACAATCTTCATCAAGGATTTCGCGAATTTCCCGAGTATGCATTCAGGATAGCGCAACCCTTGCAGTTTCAATAACCAGAAGTGTCGGATTATTAAGAAATCTAATCAAGACATTAGGACATCGGGAAGGTTAAAGAAGATTGAGAACGAGAAGATAACATTACAGTACGGCTAAACGCGGGCGTGTCTTTGGTGCACAAGTGAATTTTATGTTTATTAATAGTTTAAAAATTGCCAAGCATTGACTAGTATATGTTCGATATTTAAAAATTAAAAATTGAAATACATTTTACATTAAAAATTGTTGGGCCGGCCGGGACAAATTCTAACAACAGTATTGAAGACAGTCATAGCAAATAATAAAATCAAGTCCTTCGTATTGTTTGTCATATTCGTCCTATAAAAATAGTAAACAGTTTCCTTCGAAGCCTTGTACTCTGCAATACTTGGGATAGTAAAACCAAGACTAACAAATTTTATTATTGCCCAATTCAATTCCTAGTCGCAGGAGTAACAAAGCAACATAACGAAATTGGAACATCCCTAATATATAATTTTTTAATACTTATTTTTTTAATTATTTTGAAATCTTTTACACGACGAACAGCTTGAAGCTGAACTGACGAAACGAAAACCAAACCAAAGGACATATGGAGGCTAGAGCAACTGCATACCAAAGGTCATTTTAATATTATAACAATTAATACATTATTGTCTTCACTTAACACATTTTTAAGCTACGTTACATTGTACCTCTTTGTGTGCGCGTACAAAACAACTGAATCAATCAATTCATTGGATTTACGTTTTCATTTTAATATATTAAACGCCCAGGAAGATAGACTAAATATATATGACAATGAAATTCAGCGACCGTCATCAGGACACAAACGTCTGTGTCTGTTAAGACAAAATTGCACTAAGAGTATTACTGAACTACATTTTAGACCGAGAAAAATCAATTTATAATTAGTTGTGGTGATAAGAGGTTGTAATCCAACAAAATAGTAAGCGTTTCTGGCCATTCATATTGAGTTGGGTGGGTTCTTAAGAGTGAAAATCAAAAGGGATTTCAAGAGATCGGCCTAATTGATTGTGTCTTCGGTACTGAAGTTGTTTAAACAAAACTTTTCTACATTTTTATCATCTTTTGTGTGCACTTCTTGTTGTACGAGGTCCTCTTGTTCGTCATTCAAAGACATTCAAGGAATAATAATAAAAATGACTGAGGAGACTGAAAATTTTAAATTATCCTCTGGAACGGATACTCCAACAATACAGTCGGAGCCAGGAATGGTAAAAGTAAGCAATGCCACTCCAACGTCCGTAACAGGGTCAACCGTGGGTGGAAGTGGTGGCGGTGGAGTCCCTGAAATAGGAGGCCCAGTTTGGACATCAACCGCTCCTCCAGAAGACTATGGCTATTACTATAACTCCGCTGCTCTTAACTTCCAGCAAAATGGATACTATTTTCAAAATTTTGGTCCTCCGCCTAATATGGGTGAGTTGAATTACAGTCTTTTTAATAGGAAGGTGGTTAGTCTGCTACATCAGAATATCATTAATTTCCTGAATAATTCATAGTAAGAAAACATCCCGACGACCCGGCATTTGTTTGATCATCAGATACATAAAAATAGTACATTTCATTGTCCTCATAAAATGCATGAAATCATGGAAATATTCACAAGTGAAATGAAGTGACTAAAGTCTAATGTTTTTTCTCTCGGCCTTTACGCTTTACCGTAGAGTTAGGTTTATATTATTGTAGGTTCTCATTAGCTCTCAACTCTACTCCAAACTGAAAATGACTATAAATAAACTCATATCTGAGCCCCCTCTTTCAATGGGGTTTCTCCTTTTCTTTCAATTGCTACAAGTCAAAAGGAAATTTCTCCTTTCTTTCTTCAGATATAATTTATTCCCTGCTCAACTTCATTAGAAATATAAAAATTCTTGAATATATACGATAATTCATAATTCTTATATACGAAAATTGAAACTAAAGTTGAATGAAAATTAAGCAAAATTTTATGCGACTTTATCATTTATTAATGATTAATGACATACTTTAATAACCTAAATTAATTAAAAGTATTAATTTTATTTGTAAATTGTCGTTAAATCCTTTGCTATTTGAATAATTTTAATAACTATTGTAAAAAGTGAAATTTCGAATTTCCATGCAGGAATGGCACAAAATGGACCTTTCGGTCATCGTCGGTCACCATTCGGCCCTCAACAAGGTCAGAGACATGTGGGGAACACAGCAGGGGCTTCTGTAGGTCGATTTCCTCCGTTTGGATTTCAGCAACAGCGACAACCTTTGCGCCCCGGCATGAAAGGGGGAAGTGCAATATATGGGTAAGATCCATTCTTCAGAACAATATATATTTGCTATTTTATCCTACGAATAACGGGAAATATGATAAATTGTCACAACCTTAATCTTTAGGAGAAAACCCAGTCCAACGATGGTAATGCCACCTAATTATAGAAGGAATTTCCCTGGCAAAGGCACCTTCCAACCTCCATACGAAGGGTCTGGAGTGGGGGGCGAAAATGAGACTATGTTTCAGGTATCATTTCACAGGAATTGTTTTACGTAATTCGTTCTCTATGTGTCTAGATCTGTTAATATTTCTGTCATTTTCTGTTTTAGGAACGAAACGGTGCTGGACCATTAGACAACATGCGATCACTAGAGCAGTACTTGTCTGATATGATGAGAACAGGAGAACATGACGGACGAAATGGTTGGTAAAATACGTTATTTGCTTACATTATTGTTTACAATTATTTTTTAATGCCTGTTATCTTTTGGTAGCAGGGAAATGGAATTACCAAAGTGGTGTCGATGATCCTGCGGGAGGCGGATCTGGCTTTATCCTCGAAGGTGATCCAAATTGTACTCCTTCCGTTGGAGTTCAAAGTGTTTCTCCAAGGGCCGCGCAACTAGTGGGAGTTTCAGGCGCTGGTAACGAGGGAGGCGAAAGATTTTCAAGGAAAGTCTTTGTTGGGGGATTACCTCCTGACATTGATGAAGGTACATACTAAATGTGAATAATAATCACAATACGAGAATATGAATTAGAATAAGAAACTCTGTTTTTTATACAACGACAGAGGAAATCACTGCAAGCTTTAGGCGATTTGGTCCCTTAGTGGTTGACTGGCCTCATAAAGCGGAAAGTAAATCATATTTTCCTCCTAAAGGATATGCATTTTTATTATTTCAAGTGAGTTCAAAAATGATGGCTTTACAATGAACGAAATTATTAAATTTTGAATATAATGTAGGAAGAAAGTTCTGTTCAACAACTGATTGACGCTTGCATTCAAGACGATGATAAGTTATACTTGTGCGTTTCGTCTCCAACAATTAAGGACAAACCGGTTCAAATTCGTCCTTGGAGGTTGTCAGACGCTGATTTCGTGTTGGATGCATCCATGCCTTTGGATCCAAGGAAAACTGTATTTGTTGGTGGTGTTCCAAGACCTCTTAAAGCTGGTAAAAATTTCCCCTATTTTACTATCTTAAAAGTATTGGAGATAGTTTGTGAAATTGTTATTCCACCAAATATTTTACAGTTGAGCTGGCCATGATAATGGACCGTCTATATGGTGGAGTATGTTATGCCGGGATTGATACTGATCCGGAATTAAAGTATCCTAAAGGTGCTGGTCGAGTTGCGTTTTCTAATCAACAAAGCTATATTGCTGCGATTTCAGCTCGTTTTGTCCAGCTCCAACACGGTGATATCGATAAAAGAGTATGTTATTGAGTCGAATTATTGTACTAGGCGATCTAAGTACGAATGTCATATGGTACCTAATTGATATTTAACTTAGGTGGAAGTTAAGCCATATGTTCTCGATGACCAGCTTTGTGATGAGTGCGGTGGGGGCCGTTGTGGAGGAAAATTTGCTCCATTTTTTTGTGCAAATGTAACGTGTCTTCAGGTAATTTCCAAATTAATAGATAATAATACTGATTGAGTTAATGTTTCTTTCCCAAATTTTATAGTATTACTGTGAGCATTGCTGGTCTACGATCCATTCACGTCCCGGTCGTGAATATCATAAACCATTGGTAAAAGAAGGAGCTGACAGACCGAGGGCGTTGCCATTTCGGTAAATATTAACAATAAAACATAATATTTCGAAACAAATATATAAAATACTTTCTTGTTAATTGACGCACTAATAATAATTGGTTTTGTATTTGTATCGTAGACCTAATTATTATAGGCGTCTGGTGACTGTGAACTCGCAGATGTAAAAGCATCGTTGTTCACAAATAATCATCACCAAAGTAAGTCACTTTTAATTAAATGTTTCATAATATAGATAACAAAATCTGAAGACAGTTATTTTTACAGGAATACTGGTGCAGCTGAATATAATATTAGAGGATTTCTTAGTAATTGGAGGAGTTAAAATCAGATATAAAAAATCTGGACAAATAGGCTTAGTTTTTAAGATTGAACGAATTTCGTTCGCTTTTGATAACCCGTTAGTGCTGTCATATAGTGATATTGAATTAATTGTTTTACCTTTATAACTGCATTTTAAATCAAAGAAGGTCTTCTTCTATGCATCATATATAGAATAAGATTTTGAAGGGCTAGAGTTTTTAAAAGGGAATTGAGAGATTGACAGAAAAATGTCCGTCATATACGCGACATACGCTTCATGAATGAAAAGCTGAAAAGATCTTGGAATAGTTAAATGCTCATTGTACAATGTAGCGAGTACAGGGAAAAGGGTATACATTTTACATCAACTTTTTACAAGAGATTTATGATTCATACACTATTTAGTTGTCTATTTCATACATATACACGTTAGCACCCTCGTAGATAAACTGAACAACTGAAATTCATTCAAAGTTCCGCATTTGGTAGCTTCAAAGTTGACAATCGTAGTCCTTCATGTTGTTACGTAAACATAATAATCAATTTTATAGTCAATCTGTCGAGTCTGTGTAAGAGTTCTAAAGTTTTGTATTATGTGAGTTCAGCTTGAGCTGAGTTTTAATATGGTACTACTGGACAATCGTTCAAAAGGTCACTGAGGAGAGAATTACGACAAAAAATTTCCCTCGGATTGAAATAGTTTTTATCCAACAAAATGAATAATTTTAGTTACTAATGACGTATTGGTTATCCTGGCCTTTAAATTCTGACTGATTTAAAATATTGTTGAGAATATTGAGATTCAGAAACATGAAGGAATCGTTTAGACCAACTATAATGAATGATCGCGGATATCAAAGTGAGGAAATCATGTTTTTATTTGTTAATTTGCAATTTGAATCCCAGATCAAACATTTTTATTTGATTTTGTATAGTCGGATTTTTATAATTTTATCAAGAAATAACTACTGTAAAGTTTTAAACACGAAACTACAACTTTTCATTATCACTGTATAGTCAGTGACCAGAGCTCATATATCATTCAGGTATACTTCTCGGAGTTCATTGATTTGCTTCTGGATGCGTAATAATTTTAAGCAATCATTGACTAGTCAAATTTTGTCAGAATGATTTTTAGTTATGTACTTTTCCATTTTAACTTTTGTTATCACTTTTGGTGCCATCGTTTATTTTGATAACGTGTTTTTGAATCGTATTTTATAAAAATCCTTTCGTGCTAATTATTGCTTTGATGTTATTTTTTTGCGTAAGTGCCTTAGTTTTTTCAGCCATGGGACATATATTTTTTGAATTTGTAAAAATTTCGATTTGCATTAGCATTCTTAATTACAAAATAGAACAAAATAATATGGTGTAAAATTCTAGTGACGAAAATGTTTTGCAATGAATTATTACCTCATTTAGTAGAAAGGGTGTTTTTGAATCATTTACCTTATAACATTATGTTTTTATCATCGCTAAACGTTCGACAGAGATTTAAAACTTTTATTCACATCATACACCTTGTTAAACTGATTTCCATAAGTATTCATAAATATCATTTTCCTTTCACTCTGATCTGAACTGATTATCTTTGGAGAGCATTGCATGTGTTAAAATAAGCATTCTTTATGTCTATGAATAAAACAATTGTATTGTTACAGTAAAGCAGTAGTTTATGGATTGTTTTGTTGGCTTTCTAAACACATCTAGTCCAAAGCAACAACAATATGCCTATAATACCGACAAGAATGTACACCTTACATAATGTTCTCTCAAAAGTTTGGCTGGAGCTGGCTTTTTATGATTGCATGCATTGTTCTTTGTATGTTATATTGCACATTATCATTGTATTATTATTTTTGACAGACTGTATGCTTCAACCAAATACATCAACCTTTATACGTTGACTGCTAGTTGCATTATTCTTTATCCAAGGATGTGTAATAATAATCACAAGAAAAGGTTTCTGAAAAATAATTACCCGACTATTATAGTCAAACTCCATACACAGATATTGAAGATGAAAAACTGGCACTATACTGACTGCACAATCCTCAACACATGAGAAATAGTTTACATTTCTAATATGATGTGGACAAATAATGAATAATTAGCCCAAATGTTGTCTTGAAGCTCTAAAAGCGATTACCTCAATATATGCAATATATAGTCTCAATTTCCTATTTGGAATTTTTATGGATAGCTTCGTCAATGCCTTCTTGTTACTACTGCCACCCACTTTGATCAGAGGTTCCGAGGGTTATCTTCAATCACTATAAATAAACATGCAGCAGTTTTGTTGAATGTGTCAGCTATTAAACAGATGATTGCTGTTAGTAGTAATTATGAGCTAACAAATTGCCGAGAACTTTTTTATGATTGCAAAATTCATATGATTTTATCCTTTTCATTTTTTGATTCTCCATTTTTAAAATTACAATATACTATAACTAATTGAATCTGTATCTCTCAACAGTCTCAAAAGTAGCACAAAACCAATCATAAGATTTCAAAATCAATTAATTCTGATACTGATTCGTATGTGGCATCAGGGTTTATAAAACTCTAGGATGCAATGAAAATAAGAATGGTGTCCAAAAACTGCACATTGTAAAACTTAATTTCCTTTGACATGTACCTACTATACGACTGTAATTTTCAATGTTCGTAAATCCAATTAGTTAAAACTATATTTGTTATTTACTGTTACAAAATCGCAAGTGGTGAGCTAATGTAAAAAATATTCGCAAGTGAGTTGTAATTGCGATCACAGACGCTGAGATTTTTAATGTGCTATTTTGAAAAAAATTGAATTTTGTGAAATTTTTACCTTTTTGTATTTAAATTAATGCGATAATTGACTGATAAGTATGAATGCCATTTCCCTGAAAAACGGGTGATTTTAATCGGTGCTATGCTGATCTTGTCCAGCACAAAAAGTAGTAATTTTTCTAAAAGCGTCTCCTCATCCCAGTAGTAGCAGAACAATTGTAGAAAGTAGAATCTTTTTTATGTAATTCAATAACTACATTTTCACATAATGGAATTAAATAATTACCAATCTTCTGTAGTTCTAAAAAGAATCCCTTCGCAGTCCGATTGAATGGAAAATGTAATTACTTGTCGTCGTCAACACCCAAATACTCTTCGTCTCAATTCGAATAATGCACTCTCCTTCAGCTATAAATTAAATAATATACCAATGTCCAGTATAGTCGTAATTCGCAAAGTGAATAGAGCGATTACAATGTTTAATAAATAACTCAATTTTAGGGAGCTATTTGATTTTAACTAAAAAAATCTCCTCGTATGGAACATGGATCGAGTTACTTAATTAACTTTCGATATACATTTTTTGAAAGAACGAAAAAGTTCCATTATTAAAGAACTAAAAGTAGTATTTTAATATAACAACTAGTAATTTTAACGTCGTGTCGAAAAAGAAAGTGCTAATATGGTCTATAAAATCAGTAAACAGGGATGAGAAAGGACATACGATTACTTTGGTGGAAAATTCAATGATGCATTCATGATTATGATAAAAACAAACAAACAAAGCAATACATTATCAAGTTTGTGTGCGACATGACATATTTAGCAGTCAATTATCATGAATCTTATAGTAACGTCTTGTAATTTTCAAAATTCCACTCCAAGGAAACAATTTACGATTTCAAAACATGCAGTTCATTCGAAATAGTAAAAAAAAAACGTGTTACAGTATTTTAAGATGTTCAATAGAAATCGTATGCCCCTAAATAGAATAAACCAGAAAGTGTCGATGAATTCATGTTGAAATAATAATATTATCAATTTTTGCGTCAACTTAAAGACTATTATAAGGAACAGCTACAAAGGGTTTCATAACTTTTAGAAACTGTCATTAATTAATGTTACCTGCCCAATTATGCTGTTACAAGAATAAGTATAAACATTAAAATTACTACTAATCATCAAGAAAATCACAGCGACTCTGATCTAAAAAGTAGGTAATATACTGTAACTTTAGCGTAGTTAACAAGTCAGCCCGAATCGAACTCGAACATTAGAACTTGTGCATGAACAACTTTAGGCTTAATTAATACCTTGGACAAATTGTTACTAATTCCGATGTTTGCAGTAACAGTATCGACGTCTGTATAACCGTAACTAAAGTAAATGCGAAGATGAAATTCGTATTTGTACTTGTTTGTTACACTTTCTCTCACTCTCTCTCTCTCTTTTATAGGTAGGAATAGAAACGTATAGCATTATTATGGCATTAAATGCCGGCGAAAAGATAATGACTGATGAGATGATAAGGGTCAGTATAAACAAGTAGTACTATAAGTTAAAATATTTCACTTGCTGCTTGTAAAAATATGCCGTATGCCATATGAATGTGTGTATGCGTAGACATGTGTAGTAGTAAGTTTTGGTGCATTGATAAGTCTGCGGTTGCCTTATCAAAGGCTGGATCCTAAGTAATCCAATATTAGTTGAATGTCAAATTCGTTCTGAAAATAATTTTATGTAACATGTAGTATATATATAACACGGGAATGTAAACAAAACGGGCAGATTACCAATTCTTATCAACATTCTCGTACATATACGTCATCTGCATGAAATCTAGAACCAAGAAAATAATGGAGGAAACATCATAATATAATAATAAGAATAATAATATAATAATATAGCTTAAATGTTAAATTACAACAACTACCCCTACTTCCAGAAGGAGTTGTTTTATTATGCAACTTTAATAGGGTCAGGCGCATGATGGTACTATTAACTAAAACCTAACCTTTTTCATAACAATCATTTGTAAACTTTCTTCAACAAAACTAGTGCGTAGTAGCTGTAGTTAATAATAATAATAATTCTCACGATATATAGGTTGATACAGAATTTTTCATGCGGAATGTTTTTTTGGAATTTGTGATATAATTTTTAATACACGAGTTTCTCATAAGGATTTTGATAATTCAGATTGAGAATCCATAATATAGAAAATAATTAATTATAATTGAATAGTGTACGTCGTCGTAGTAATTGTTTCCATAAGCTTGTATCTGACTGAATTTGCCCATTATCTCATAGTGGTATGATAATTACAAGTCCAGATAAGAAGATCCTTATTGAATGTCCACTCATTTACAGTCCCCATTATTACAAACGCTGGATGTCCTCTTTATGTGTATCTTCAGAGTGATGTGCTCCCCCGTAGTAGTGAATGCTGCAGCCCCAATCTACAATTAACTAAATTACTAACAACAACAAGTTGAATTTTTATGAAATAATTCTTGCATATAGATATTCACTAAGGTTTTTCATGTTTTGTGTATACGTCGACGTATATGCGGTTTTATCAATTGTAATATCCGTAGCTTGAACTTTTTAACAATAAACAGTTCGAATTTTGCAAACCTTAATATAATATCCATCTCCTTTTATTTATCTACTATTAGACGTTCACGTGGAGAATATAAATAAACCATTGAAACGGATGTAGTAAAGTATTAAAACATATAATGTACTCTAAAAAATGTACTAGGTGTCAAGATGTCAAAAATGAGTGAATCTCACATTACCCCATTTACTGTAACAAAATATTTACCTAATTAATTATATAGTATTACTAATAATTAATTAATATAATTGTAATAAGTTTCAGAGGTGAATGGCGCGTAAATCTCATGTTGCCCCATATACATAACTAACTCCTCCCACTGCGCCCAGGAGTGGTCACACCCCCATAGTCATATAGTGTTTTTTTGAAAGCTCGTTACTAGGGCTTTCCAAAGCCACCATATTTAATGGGGGTTGTAATTTAACATATGGTAAACATGGACCACACCTCCCCAGGGGGGTGACCTGGAAAGTCCAAAATCTAATCGGGTCCTCCTCGGTACCTCTTATCTTACAATTAGCGGTGAAAACAGAATTTGAAAATGTACATCCGTTCGTGAGTTATCGTGGATACGGACAGACGGACGGACACCAAGACATCCTAATAAAGTATTGTTCCAATACTTAATAATATATAATATGAATATAGAATGTAATACGTAACGAATATGAATATATTATCCAACAATTTAATCAAATCTAACAATTACATGAATCTACAACACAATCCTGCTGCATCAGAACGACACTGTTTCATTTTTTCATTTTGAGATTTGAGGCTGAAAAAAAGGTTTCTTTTCTTCTCTTGCATTGTGTTTAATCTCCGAATGCCTCTAAAGGAAAAGAAAAAGGCGGGAATATCCCAGGGTCAAAACAAAAGCAATAAAAATTATTTCAGCGGTTGTATTTTTACTTTTATTTCACTTTGATTGAACCATAATATAGTAATTATAAAGATACAATTAAAAAATAATAATTTATATAACTAAATTGTCTTTCTTGTGTTATAATATTGACGCAAGTTATAGTAAATAAATTGTTGATTCAATTGAAGGAGCAGCATTGTAGAACTTGAAAATATAAATTATGGGAGAAATAAGGTCTGAGTACAAACTTAAAAATCCCCCAGAGGATGCGATATCCAAAGTTGGATTTTCACCAGCTAACTCTCAGCTTCTTGCCGCATCGTCATGGGACACTCATGTACGCCTGTATGATGTCCAAAGCAGCAACATTCGACATAAATATACACATAATAAAAAACCGATTTTAGATTTTGTTTTTATGGTAAAAACTTCAGAATTTTATTATTTATAATCAGGATGATTTTGTTTGTGTTTCGTTCTAATATTCTACATGAGTAATTAGTTTAAATTTATGACATTTTTATGTAGAATGATGGAACTACTTTGTTCAGTGGTGGTTTGGATGGACAAATTTTATCATATGATTTGAACAAAGAAACATGCAAGTCCTAATTTACTAAATACCGATTTTAAAGGATCGATGTATATTTTTAAAATTTATATGTATATATTAGCTGACACCGTTGGATGTCATGAGGATGCTGTCAGATGTGTAGATTATAGTGCAGACCGAAATGTTTTAGTGTCTGGTGGATGGGATTCAAATGTTAAGATTTGGGATTTGAGGTCCTCAGAGTCAATTGGAAGATATTCACAAATGGACGAGGTTGGGAAATTAATTTATAAGGTTCTACTCTACTTTGAGCTAAATGTTGGTTGTGTTATACTAGGTGTATACTATGAGTGTCAAAGATGAAGTTGTAATTGTTGGGACAAGCAGCAGAAAGATTATTGTATGGGATCTTAGAAACATGGAAGCACCGGTGCAACAGCGAGACTCTCTATTAAAGTATCAAACAAGATGTCTCCGAATATTTCCTAATAAGCAGGTATTTTTAAATTTCTTAAAAATAGCTACGCCAAGCAGTAAATTTTATATATACTTTTTATTCTTAGGGATACGTACTCAGTAGTATTGAAGGAAGAGTTGCGGTGGAATATTTTGATCAAAATCCTGAAATTCAAAAGAAGAAATATGCCTTTAAATGTCATCGAATTAAGGAACAAGGCGTGGAGAATATTTATCCTGTCAATGCCATAAGGTAAAATTTTTTAAATTATAAGCCAACCAAGAATAATTTTCTAAATATATTAAATGAATTTCTTTTAACTTTAGCTTTCATGAAGAACATACTACATTCGCTACAGGAGGATCTGACGGATACGTCAATGTTTGGGATGGATTCAATAAAAAGCGACTTTGTCAATTTCATCGTTACCCAACTGGAATTGCATCCCTTTCTTTCAGCGGCTGTGGTACTAATTTATACCAATAACTTTAATTACAATATTTAACTCTAAGCCTTAATTAATTCTAATAAGTATTCTCACTAATATTTTCAGGCACAATGCTGGCAATAGCTTGCTCATATTTGGATGAGCAGGAAGACGTTCCGAATCCATTACCTGAAAATTGTATATTTATTCGAACTGTTACCGATCAAGAAACAAAACCTAAATAATTAAGCACTAGCAATACAATTTATTTTATACTTCCATTAATCCAAATGTAAATTTCCTTTGAACTGTAAATTTTCCGTTACCTTCGGTCTGATTTCAATTTTTTATACAAACCAATTTTAATGTTTTAATTGAATAAACCGACAAGCTGATTTTATGTTACAATTACATCTCTGTGATTACTATTGAGCTTATTTTTTTAAATCTATCATCATTAGGGCAATTAAATAATATAGCTGTTTATATTTGCTAAATAAAATGCTAGATGTAGAATTACTATTTTATGTTAATTCATATGTATGGGAAAATATAGAAAATATTAAAGAATTTTCATATCATTTCTATTCTAAGCTCACTAAAGTTATATATCTCATATATTTCAACTACTCTAGAAAAAAACATCATGACATGACATATTACAGCTTTGGTTCACATAGGAATACTATAGGAAAAAACACATAATAAAATGATGCATGCACATGATTTCCAATAATAGTTTTAAAGTGGATCTAAATGTTCCCTTTTCTGCTTTTCACTTCATATGTTCTGAGAGGAGTCCACATCAAGAATTTAGAATTCATGAAAATCGCGATGGAAGCAGAGATCCCTCTTCAGTTTAGCGTTTTTATACCCACTCAAGAGGAATGAAGAATGCAATTTAGTACTCTGTTTGATTCCGACTCGGCATCCCTTCCAAAGACATCAAAATTGATGCAAAAGTTACAATAAAGTTGCACAATATTCTATCTTCAAGGCACTTTACCAAAGTATTTTTAGTTTTTTAATCATTTACAGATAGAATCTTGGTTGTTTTGTGGATTGAGAAAATACATGAAATACGCTTTAACAAACCACTCTTTTATTGTAAAAAGTTTTTATTTGATTTTCTATTGTTCTGCTTTGTTATTTAATTTAAAATTGACTGTTTAATCCAATTATTTAGAACCTATGAGGGTGTATATAGTATTCGACTTAGTAAAATAATAAAAATCTTCAAAATACTGTTTTACTTTGATGTGTGTATGTATAAAAGTTTGGTTCTAAATTCATAACAGTTATAAAGAAAATCTCAATCCTCTAATCCTTTAAGCACATGCTATAAAATCAATACTCATTATCATTTGACCTGTAAAGTTAAAAGGAGTAGAAAATAAATGGGATATTGACTCTGTGGATATTGATGAATGTCTTTAGTAATTTCCGTTTGATATTTGTGGATTGCATGCGGTCGTGGTTTTGACAATATCCAGTCATTTCTACAAGATTTAATTAGTATTGAGAAGGAACAAAGGATTTCACTTTCAACAAAATGAAACCAATGAAATTTGAGCATGGGCCGGGTAATAATCTATTGTACTACTACATTTTATTTACCACTAAACTGATTGAGGATTTTAATACCACTTGTAACCATTAATGTCGTAAAATTGAGCCAATATAAATTGAGTACCCCCACTACAAACTGAACAGTACAGCTACTCTTGTCATACTTGTGTTCAGCCAATATCTCCATACTATCTTAATTCCTTTCACTTTCTCTTCCTTTCGTGTTCCCTTCATATAGAATTGTACAAAAGATATTTTAATTATTCCGCATTGTGCAATTTGTAATTGATTTAGAGGAGTTTGTAGAAATGCCAAATATCTCGCTGAGACGAAAGTGCTTTCTGTTGATTATGTGATGTTGTGTTAGGATGGGTCGTA
>JAQFZB010000386.1:0-15257 GCA_034695165.1 Desoria trispinata | reverse complement strand
ACCATGTTAAAGCAATTTGGCCACTAACGATAAAAGCATAGGAAAAGACTTTCATTCATTTTAAAGTAAAAGAACCTCTTAAAGAACTTACTTTTAGTCTAAAGTAAAAGCCTGGAAGGCACACGTGGACACGTGGACTTTTTATATGATATTCTGAATTCTCACTACTACTTAACTACTGAATCCCATTAAAAGAGACAGACGAGTTGTAGACTCAGACTATGTACTACTAAATAGCTAAATGAAATTTGCATTTGTAACAGGTTGAACAGAAAAGCTGTACATCAAATCACAATCACCTTCATTGCGAATTCTCGTTAACAGAGAAGAACAGCAAAAGCTAACCTCTGTCTGTCTTTATTATTGTTAGTTTAGTTTATAGTAGCTCTGTTACAAATTACAACAATGGAATACAAAACAACATCAAATCAAACAATCTTAACTTCAGGGTAAAAAAACGATGCCAAAAATGCCAATATCATATACAATATAGTCAACTTATTAGACTACATAGGGCTTAATTGATACATGCTTTGTTAGAAGATTTCTTGGGATTTGGATTTAGCATTGGATTGGATCACTAACCTCAAGACGGACACACGGCTACAATGACTTATATGCTGAAATTATCAGAACAAGGATAACCGAACCGGAAATATCAACGTGGAATGGATTCTTAAGAGACGAGGGACAATGGCTTTATGGAAAAGACGGAAATTTTTTGGAAAAACCATGTTTCATTCTTTTCATTACTTAGTAAAACATGTAATCCACATAAGGATACCAAGTGAAAATTCCCAGTAAAAGTGTTGCATTAACAGTTTTTATTTGTTTTCTATCATGAATCTATTTTTAGATAAAGTAGGGATGACACATCAAATCAGTAGCAACAGATTGGTAAGGATTTTGTTTTTGAATTGAATTGGGGTCACAATAATAATAGTGAAATAAAACTCAGTGAAAATTTCCAGAGGAAGGATGATGATGAAATATGGAATGGAAGTTGATATAGAATATTCTGGAGGATAGCTGAACACGGGTTCCCTTAAAGCCAGCCCCGAATCCTTGACACATCCTCCGGCACGTGGAGAAGCCAAACCAAAGGGTTGAAATTCATGAAAATGAAAAATGTCTAAAAAACCAAAAACCCGTGGCATTTTCCCCCATCCCGTACATCATCAGATTTATTTATTCTTATGCTAGTGAGTGGATAGATCATTTGATTTTGATAACGTTACCCGTTACTTTTAAGCTCTAATTTACATTTCAATGAAACGGTACTGGATTTAGAATATTTTAGGAGAAGAAATTACAAATACATAATACAAAACTACCTTTATCATATGAAACATCATCAACCGAGTACTTTTCCTTTAGATGAATTTTTTTCTTTTTTTTGGAGGGATGAGATTTCTTGTTCTTTTCTATTCTTTCCTTACCTTTAATCCAATGCACATATAAAAAGGGATGATTTGATTATTATGAAAATATACTGATCACGTGAAGATGGAAAAAATATTTTAAAGAGAACCCTTTTTCTTTATCTTTGATCATGGAGAAAAGAAAGATGACTTTGGATATAACCATCGGTTGACATTACCAATACAATATCATGAGAAGATTTTATTTTATTCAGGAGGGAGACAAAAAATTAAAGCTTGGCCTAGAAATAGAGTTTTCCACGTGTAAAAAGGTTCCTTGTAGTTTTTTGTCTAACCTTTTTATTTTTATGAATGTGATTTGGATTGGATTTGGACCCTTAATCATACCCTTTACTTTTCCAATTCTAATAATCCATAGGGAAAAGGGAAGAAAAATCCGGCACGTGGAGCATATTCTTCCATGCTATTTCTAAATGCCCTACCGTTTTTTATTAATATTAACCTTTGAAACTTTAAACCATATTTTAGTATAATAATATAGAATTTGAAAGAAAAGAATAAAGATGAGCCTTTGTAGTATTTAAAGAGTTATATTGAATTAAATTTCTACTACTACTACTATTCCTGTCATGTTCCAGGAGTAAGTAGCAGTACTACTATTGTAGTAATTGTAAAGCGTCTCAAATTTCTCACACATTCTCATTCTCACGTAGTAGTAGTTGATATCATGGATATTGTTGGAGGGTATGTTTCATCTCCTAACAAACAGTAAGAGTCAGTTCTCTTGGGGTATAAATTCGCAAGTTGACTCAAAACTTACCCCATTCTCTTATCCTTTGTCTTCCAGACTTTGTACTTGCACCACTAAAGATAAAACCAACACAATTACCTACAAATAAGAGAATTTAATTTAATGACAATAAATTTTTAATTTTAATTAGTATGTTTGTATCATACGCAATAACATTTGTGTGTGCAGTGTTCCCATGCACAAATGTTGTCCTTCAACATACAGGACCTGTTCAGGTCAGTTGGGGTCATCCTCAACCTCAACAACCACAAATTCCATTTTTAATTAATCATCAACAACAACAACCGTCTTATTTTAGCTCTGTAAATATTTCAAATCAAGTTTTTAAAGTTGATGCAGTTCAAGTTCAAGAAGATCATGCCTCATCATCCTCTTTGGATTTCCCTAATGAAGATCCAAATGTTTACCCCATTATTGATGGGGATGATAATGATCTTGAGATTAGTACTGATTCTCCAATAGCTAGAATAAGGGATGGAACGCTCAAAGGTTTTATTATGACAACTATAAGTAATAGAAGCTTTGCGGCTTTTAAATCAATACCATTTGCTCAACCCCCAATTGGAGAGCTTAGATTTAAGGTAAATGCCAAAATAATTAAAATTAATTACAATTAAATGATCAATTTATATTCTATAGGCTCCAGTCAAAAATTCTCCATGGACAGGAATACGGGAAGCGATTGCAGATGCTCCAACATGTATTCAAGCAGATTACATGCAATTATATAAAATCCATGGACAAGAAGATTGTCTTTATTTGAATGTTTTCACTCCAGAGGTATAATTAAAATTTAAAACTTAAATGTTAATAAAATAAAAATGTGAATTTTGGCCTCTTGATGTGAATAGATAAGAAGAGCTCGTCGTGAACATCGCAAATTAGGGCATGGGGGTCAGGGACTACCCGTCATGGTCTTTATTCATGGGGGAGGCTGGTTCTTCAGCAGTAGTAGTCTTTATGGACCATCTTATTTACTGGACGAAGATGTTGTCCTTGTCTCAATGAATTATCGTCTCTCAATGTTTGGTGAGAAATACACACGTTTTTATTCTCATGATGCACACACAGCTCCGTAAAATATTTCATTAACGACATAATGAACAAAAGTCTCAACCAGTCTCAACTTTTTTCCCATTCTCTAGAGTCAAATCAAGTGCTAAAAAATGCTAATATTTTATGTTCTCATTATATAAAAAATGCGTAATTATCCTATAAAGTATCGTACTTTGTACTCACGGTCACAGTAGTCAAGATCAAGAACTCGTACTCCTCGGGTATAACACGGGTAGCCATTTATAATTTTATGGTTATTAGTTATGACATTAGGGATTTCCATTTCAATTCCATTACGTTTTTTTCTTCGTGTAAGAAAACAGGTATCTAATGTAGTTTTGGATTTGAAAGATAAAACTATGAATTCGCCCATAATAGTAATGTAATAGTAATGGATTGAGATGAGAGATTGTGAGAGAGATTGAGAGTGGTCAGGTTAGTAACATTTTATTAGATGACAATCAACAATAATATTATAGTTTAGACAGGAAAAAAAGTGTCGCATCGTATTTCGCATTCGCATATTTTAATGCGAAGTAAAGTGATAAAACTAGAAAAAGTGTTTTTCTTAAATTTGGACCGGTCTGACATGTTTTTATTTTAGCTTACGCTTTTTGATAACAAATGCTTGCATCAATCAATTTTAATTACATAATGAAAAACAAATTATGAAATTCTCAGATTAATTATCTTTTTGATTTTTTACAGGATTCTTAAGCACAGGGGATGATGCCAGCCCGGGTAATAATGGTCTTAAGGATCAAACAATGGCTTTGCAATGGGTGAAAGATAACATTGCGTCTTTTGGAGGAGATCCTTCGCGTGTCACAATTTTTGGGGTATGAAAATTTTAAATTCCCGTTTAATTTAAATAGTTAATTAACGTTTCATTCCCTCCTCAGGAAAGTGCAGGAGCAGGATCAGTTCATTTGCATATGTTTAGTCGACTTTCCCAGGGACTGTTTCATGGTGGGATATCCCAAAGTGGTTGTGCAACATGTTTTTGGTCAATCTCAGAGAAAGCTGTTGATACCACGAGAAAATATGCTTCGTTATTGAATTGCACAGGGGACTCAAAGGAACTCGTTGAATGTTTAAGAACCAAAGATGCAAATACTCTTGCTGGAACACAATTGGCTCTACTTGTACGATTTAATCTAACTGCAATTTTAATTTATATGTATTGTAGTTTAATTGAAATATTTTATATAGGAATGGACAACTTACCCTGTCGTTATATTTGGTCCAGTGATAGAACCTAGACACCCTGGGGCCTTTCTTGATGAACATCCAGAAACTATTTATAAACGTAATGGAATAGCTAAAGTTCCATGGATTAGTGGTTTTAATAAAGGTAATACCAATTTATATCATTTGATAAATTAATAATAAAGTACTAATAATTATTACTATTTTAAAGATGAAGGAGCTATTAACATAGCTACTGTGTTAATTAATAACCAAAGTACAGCACAACTTAATACGGATTGGGATAAGTACGTTTATATATTTAACAATGGTTTAATATTAATTAAACTATGGCATTTCTTAAAGGTATGGACCATTGTTCTTGGATTTAAAAAATAATGAACCTAATCCCGTTGAAATTGCAAGGAAAGTCAGAGAATTTTATTTGGGAGATGAACCTTTCAAATATGAAAATAAAGACAAAGCCATTAAGGTACTAAAATAACAATAAGGACAATACGTAACTCATTGTTAGATTTTTTTTCGGGAAAAGTGATTATGAATCCGAGAATCGGTTTTTAATTTAGATGTTCAGTGACAGATATATGATTGCATGTGGAGTGAAAGGAATCCTACTTCATGCAAAATACAGCTTACAACCAGTTTATAGTTACCGACTTTCTTTCAATGGAAAATATGGCATTGTACAGCTTCTGGGACAAAAGACTGAAAATTGGGGTAAAACTTACAACCCTTAACAATGATTTAATAGTTTGATAATTTTAATTTTTTACACAGGTGTATCTCATTTGGATGACTTAATTTATTTATTTAACAATACGGCATATTATCCAAATCTTCAATTAGAAGATGAAGAATACAAAATGTCAAAGGTTGTCATAAATCTTTGGACTAATTTTGCTAAAATGGGGTAAAACTAAAAAGTTAAAAAATAGACAATCTCTATTTGAAAAGAATGGATTTAAAAAAAAAATTAATGCATTTATCTTTAGAAAACCTTATCTAACTGTGACTGAGAATAATAATGGAAGTGGTGGACATGTTGGAAATAATCTCGTGGAAATTTGGACACCAGTATCCAAACCACATCCTGGAATAGATTTGCATCATGGAATTGTAGATTACTTAGATCTAAATCTAATACCATCAATGATAGCAGATCCTTATTATGAGAGGGTGAAATTTTGGCAAAGTTTGGGTCTTATAGATCAATAAGATGGAGAACAATAAGACTATATGTTGTATACCATACCACCATAATATCCATAATTTTAAATTAAAGTTTTCCAATGATAACAAGAGACTGTTTAATGTATGCAGTTGTTAAATATTACATAAATGAAATGACGTGAAATATATATATAATTGCAAGTACAGTAGTTTAGTTAGGTAATAATAGCAAATAAACAGATATGAATTTTTAACATTTTAGATACAAATACCACAAAAATTGCTGCTGATAGCGTTAAGTTATTCTTAAATTTAAAGGCTGAATAAAAATTGAAATGATGAAATTATTCCACGCTGAGATTACTGCGATGATGTCCCCCAGCTCGGTAATTATTACAATGACCATCTTGAGCATCTTGTATAGGATTCTATACACAAGAAGCGTGAAAAAATGTATTTTAATTTTAATGGAAAGTTAATGAATTGAGAATCAATCGTACATACCTTAACTTGAATATGAGCATTCAACATGGCAGCTCTCAAAATCATGAATTTAGTCCTACGCTCATACTCTTGTCCGATTTGTAGAGATTTTTCATAAGTATGACATCTTTCATCAACACTCTTTACAAACAATATCTTATTGTGAGAATCAATCCGAGCTTGTATTTGACCACTTAAAATAAGATTCATCAGTTCATTTTCAAGTTGTGGAACACTTGTATTGAAACATTGAGACATCCGATTCATATCTGCTGATGCGAATGGTGTAAAGTACTGAACCATTCCTCGGCTTCTAATCTGGGCGTAAAGGGATCTCACATGTGGAGCAAGGTAAATATCCAAAAGAAGGTTATCCTAAAATTAATCAGTAAAATTAGTTATTCAAATTCAAATCACAATTCAACTTCATAAAATCAACAAACGAAATTTACCCTCATCTCATCCAATAATTGCAAGCACTTCGCGTACTTTGATTCATAAAAACTCAACAATACATCTCTCATAGGTGGTTCCAGTTCCAGGAATAATTTAAAGGAACTGAAATTTTAAATTATTTTAATACAACACGATCTACAAGTTAAATTTTTTGAATTTACCTGCTGGAAATGATTTTATCCTGGAGATCTTTCCTTTCAAACGTTGCAAGTGCACACAATCCAGCATACACGGCAATGTTATTTGGTGACACCAAATCCGTGAAATCACAATGATCAAAATTCACTTGTAGAAAATAAACTGCTGCTGCTTTATACTTTTTTGTGGCAAGTTCTGCTAATCCTGCTGCACAACGGATCTTTGATATTGTTTGGGACGAATCTTTTGAGCCTGACTGCTATGGTTTAATAATGAAAAATTAATATCGGTATGTAATTATTGTTGCTTTTAAGTTGGATGGCTATGTTTTAATTTGTTATCTTACAGATTTTTCATCTGCAGGATCAGGTGTATTTTCAGCCTTCATAACAAAATTTGCCACATGAGACCAGTTCTGGAGATAGGTAGAAACCTACAAAACGCAAATAGGTAATCCAAACTAGATTATTTCTATATTAGTGGACAAGTTAAATGTGAATTTACCTTTATAACATTCATACACATACTAATAACATGTTTGGCAGATGTACAATAATCTCTTGATCTCGTAAATGATTTTAATGCACTCATTAGTTCCCCACATTCCAAATAATATTCTCCTAAATCATCATATCCTCTTCGAATACTTTCTTTGATTGAATTTGATTTATAATTTTTCAAATCCGTGTCCAATTTATCCAACATAATTGCAGCTTTTTTCGTCATTTGTTCAACCCACTGTGGATCAATTTGAGGAAGATCTGCTGATCCTGATGATGCTGCACTTGCACCACCTCCTGCAACATCTGGAAGATGAGGATGTGCTCTAAAAGATGAATAAACATTTAAAAAAAACAACAGACATTACGAAACAAGATATTTTGATATTTATACTTACACATAATTTTCTCGAATTTTTTTATGTAATTGTTGATACATGGCGACATTCATTGTTTTTGAAACATGAGAAATAGCCATTTTTAGAGCTTCTAATCTCAGGGATGGACAATGATCAGCAATATGAATAAGTCTGAACAGCTTAGCCGTACCTGAATAGCTATTCGCATAACTATCTAAATCCTGATAATTCCAAAGCATTTATTAAATTAAATTATACAGATGACCACAATAACCCAGTAGCACGCACCAATGTTGGATTTTCCACTTGAAAATTATCATCTTCTTCGAGAGCGACTACAACTGCTACATCGACGTGGTCCATTACGACAACGTCTGCATTATTATCATTAACATCATCCGCTAAATCAATTTGCATTGGTTCAGGCTCATGATCATGAGCATCGGGATTTATGCCAATCATAGTTCTGCTTTCCTCTGCAATTAATAAATATATAAAATAATATAAATAATATTATTTCTTTAACAGAACACCAAAAAACCAATCTACAAGTAATTTTAATTTAGTCTTAGTTTTAGTTGAAACTAATAAGTAGAAATTTTAAAGAGTATTAAAGGAAACCACAGTAGTACTTACGCGTTCTGTCCCTCGTGCTGTTTCTTAAAATCTAATTGAAGTTAATTATGTTTTTGTTTTTATAGTTTTGAATAGTGCTTCCCTGTGGTGATGTGATGTGATGATGAAGCTGACGGAAAATAACATTTGAATTTCTTTCCATTCCCGCTCCAAAATCAATGACTTTTTGAAGTAACGGAGACAAAGACTTCTATCATAGTTGCAATTAACGTAAATTATATTTTACATCCCCCCCCCCTCAAAAATATTTTTAGAATGGGGGCTTAACTTGTAAGTTAACAATGGAGGAGAAAGCTCTATAAATAATATTTCCTTTTGATGATGGCATTTGTGCATGGCAAAATAAAATGTATCCTCCATAGCCCTTGCAAATCCTCCTGATTATCCTCTAGTTGTGATAGCCATAAATAATGAATGAAAATTAAATATAAATTAAATGAATCCAAATAAATCTGCACACTTTCTTGACCCAAAAATTCAATCGTATCACTATAATAATGTCATCAAGGTCATCAAACATTAATGACTACAAATCTTTGCTCTTTCAGTCCAGTAGTCTAACTTCTGTGTTGACATCAGTCTTTCATTCTTCAGCAATTAATTATAATTAAAATAATATTCATTATTAATTAATTAAATACGCAATTTACGCAATGAAGTTATTCTCAGTATTTGTCTTATTTTTATTATTATCCAATGTTTTTGGTTCAGGAGGTGAAGGAGAAAGTGAATCAGGTGAAGAAACCCCCAACAATGGAAAAGGAAATGTAAATGAGGACAACAATGGTGCCAATGCAGAGTCAGCTACTCGTGACCATGAAGCTGAAGAAGATAAATCATCTTTCGAAACTGCATTTGAAGCATTTGAAAATAATAAACTATTTGGTGAGCCATGTCATGATCCGGATGACATTCTCCTAAAAAGTGACCCCGACTTTGACCCTTCCGCTGATCCTAATAATGGTAACGGGGGTATCATTGGCCATGGATGTTCCAAATCCCATGGATTGACATGCATTGGAGGAATTTGTTCATGTAATTCAACATTGTCAAGCTACAATAGTAGTATTGGACGTTGTGTTGGAAAACCAGAAACTCCTTGTATATTTGAGACATGCGTTTCGAATGCTTGTTGTAGTAATCCAGAGAATATTTGTCGATGTCAATCAGGATTCATTCAATCTTTTGGACATTGTGTTGTTGATCATGGAGGAAATTGTGCAGCTTATCCATCAACCCCTTGTCTTAATGGTCTTAAGTGTAAAAATGGATTATGTGTTTGTAAATATGAAAATCATCAGTTTTATTCTAAAGAAATGAAACAATGTGTCAGTTTAGTTGGTGGACCTTGTTCTAAAGGTAAGTGAAATCAAAATTAATTATCTATAGCTTGCCCTAAAAATCTGTTATTTATCAATGTAGGTGATGACGACGATGCCAATCCTGACGACGACACTAACGTCAATTCAATACTCTGTGTAAAACACTCATCCTGTACAGCTGCATGGATGGATGCAAACAAATGTACTTGTGATGAAGGCTGGGTAGAAAGTCCTGAAAGAACATGTGATTTAACCTTTGCCCAAAATTGTTCAACGGATACCAATCCTCGTGGAATTGGTGTCATTGGAGAAATCCTTGAGGAAGATACCAACCCAAATAATGACATAGAATATTGTGATAGAGCTGTACCTTTAGCATGTATAAATGGAAAATGTGCTTGTGAAGATGAACTTAAAGTTTACGATCCAATTGGAATGAAATGTCGTGGACTTGTTGGGTCAGTTTGTCAAGTTCAGCAACCAGATTGTATTCGGGGAGCTAAATGTCAACCAAGGGAAAGATCCCGAGATGATCAAGGGATTTGTAAATGTCTATTCAATTGTGAATATGTTCCTGAGAATAGAAGTTGTCTTAATTGTCCTTTTCAAACTATTTATGGACGTTAATATTCCGAAAATTGGATTCATTTATTTGTAGATCACTTTGTTCATTTAGTCATTGTCTGATATTGCTGATTAAATTCACTTAGTTATTGATTACTACGGCGTTTAACTTTTGTAATCTGTGGAAAAGAATTCATTGCAATAATAATAATAATTAAAATTAAATTGAAGCCTACGTATGCAGCTTGTTCCATTCGATCAATGGCATCTGCAGGACGCTCTTTTTCCAGATTTGATAAAGTATTTAAACTTTGCATAACTTCGAATCCTTCTTCTTTCTCTTTATCATTCACAGGAGCTGAATATACGTCAAGCTATTATGGAAGAAATTTTATTATTATTAATTTATTTTAAAATTGAAACGATTATTAATTTCCTATTACCTGTAACATAATCGAGAGAATGACGGCCATTATTTTCTCAAAATCTAAATGAATTATCTCTGCCTCCAACATATTTTGCTCCAGAGCTACAATCACTATATATTCAACAATTATGAAATAAAACAATTAATGAAGCTATATATTATCCATGCAGAAATACATACGGTGAATATATGTCTGAATCCTTCTCAATGACATGTGTTTGAAAGTTGGTATTTTCATGGGCCTTTGAGCAAGCATTGCCGTTTTATTTTTCGCCATCAGCTCATATGTCGAAATGATTTCCAGTTCATTTATTATGAACCCTTGCTATATGTTATGAATCAAATATAAATATAATGTATTTGTGGGAAAACGTTCGACAAGATCTTACTTGAGTATCCAATGGGTCATCACTGAGGAGTCTTTCTTCTTGAAGTTCCTTTACTGATATTTCTAAATTAGCAACAATTACAGCCACAATCAAATTAGCAAATACGAATGCACCAATTGATACGGCAAAAATCAAGTAAACTGCAAGTAGGGCGAAATAGTCTTGCTGTAATTTAAATGTAATGTAAATTTTGATACGATTTCCATCTGAGGTTTTCCAATTGATTGTTTTCTTACAAATTCTCTAAATTCGTCAAGTACAGCATTCCATCCATCCTGCGTCACACAAATGAATAGAACAAACCAAGCATCCAGAGCATTAAGGAACCATCTTGTATCTAAATCCTCCAGGTCAAATAGAATGACCCCCATCACAGCCATTACAAGCATGAATATAATTAGAACAAGAAGAATGTTGCCCATATCAGCTCCTGATTTCACTACCGTATGTGATACTATTGTCAAACTCTTCAACGAACTATAAAAACATGGGAGTTTAATATAATAAAGATCAAACATCACTCATTACTGACCTTACGGATTTCAAACTTCTGAAAGCTCTGACAACTCGAATTATGACTAGAGCTCGGCTATTGTTTCCAGCAATTGGAAAAACTGCTGTCAAGATGATAAGCATGACGATGATGAAATCAAGGATATTCCATGCTACCTATCCAAACAAAGTATTGAAGTATATTTATTATTTAAATATGCTGGATAAGGTTAATGGGTCAAGGAGTCGTTTCTACCTTCCAGAAGAGTCTAAAATCATACATCCATTTAAGAACTATTTCGAAAATAAATACACTAAGGATGATTTGGTCTATAATTTTAAAAGCATTTGTCAATGCATCAAATTCCTCGAATGTTGATAAGCCAATCATTACTGCACTTATCATTACCAATAGTAGGATTGTAAATCTGAATGATAAATTTAAACATATTATTATTAATTAAATTTTAATTTCTTTTAAATTATAGATTATAATAAGTACCTGAACCAAGCACTTTGAAGAACAGAGTTTAAAAATGTATGGAAAACTACTTTATGATATTCATAAGAATCAAGATCAACGACATGGAAGAAAATCTCTGTTTTTTTCTCTTTGTATCTTATTTTTTTACCCCGGAAGTAATTATCGCATTCTGTTCCAACATCAATGGAGAAATAACGATCGGGAGCCTTGCGGATATCTTCATAGAAGAATGTCTTTTTCTTTTTACGATAATGCCAGAAATTTCCAGAAAGGGGTTCATCATCATCAAAGGTCGATCCTTTGGATTTAGATGTGGATAATTTAGAGCCTGGAACTTGACCTTTACTTTTACTTGTAAATATTGCAGGACTTGGAGTTCGATATGAAGTTTTTATTTCTTTCGTTGCTACTTCTTTTTTATTATTCTCGGGCATTATGAGGCTTTTAATTGATTGTTATTTATTTAATGGTGGTGGTTTCATTTTATCTGGGAAAATATATTTCCGGTTATCTAATTAAGTCGGATTATGTAATACTATGGTTATCCTTAATCATAGCGGACAGCGGACCCCTATCCACAAAAGTTACAAGTTTTGACCTTATGTAAACACATCATTATTTCAAGAATTAAAATATTTAAAGCCAAGAACATTATAACGATGAATTTAATTTTACTTATGAAATGGTAAACGAAGCCAACAAAAATATGAAAGTTCCAATAATTCCATAATTATTTGAGGGGGAGCAGCGCACTGACTCACTGGGGCTGCTGGGACGCGACTTTTTGTACAGTGATGACTGTAGTTGTTGGATGTCGCTCTAATTGCAAGGCACCGTGAACTAAATTAGCCTCAGATGCTGATGGCAGTTCCGGGATATTATCAATTGAAATACGATTTTTAACTATTTGTAACTAAAAATGAAAAATAAAAGATATAGTTAAGATTCAATATTTTGGATAAGAAATGATTATCTTACATGTGACAAATTCCCAACACTTTCTAGTCGATGAAGAGGTGACAATTCACTCAAACCTGATTTTAAAACAGATTTTGATCTCGGTGGTTGCTGGCCATCAACAGCTTCAAGGCTTAATATTCGTTTCATTTCATTTTCATCCGCCTTTTTCTGTGATTGAACTTCCAACTAAAATTAATCAATAAAATAATAGAAAACCGAGTAATCAATTCTAATTAAACTAATTAATAATTAACAAGCAAAGTATATTCAAAAGTACCTGCATAATTACTGAGAGCATGACAGCCATAATTTTTTCCATATCGATGCGAATTATTTCGGCTTCAAGCATGTTTTGCTCCAAAGCGACAATTACTGCAAAATGCAAACGTACGTATTCATAAAATAGATAAAATTATCCAAAAATTGTGATTTATGCTTACAGCTTATATATGTTTGAATTCTTCGGGGTGAAAATTTCCTGAGATTTGGGATTCTCAAGGGACGTTGTGCCATGAGATGAATATTGTGACGACTCAAGAGATCATAAACAGGTTGGATGTCAACTTGATTCACTGACATAGCCTGTACAATCACAAATATAATTAACTCCTGAACTAAACTTAAATTATAATAATTTAATTTCCATACATGAAATTCCAGAGGATTGTCATTTATTTTCAATTCCCCTCGAAGTTCTCTGATAGAAATTTCTAAATTAGCTACAACGACTCCGACAATCAAATTTGCAAATACGAAAGCACCGATTGAAACGGCAAAAATCAAATAGCAAGCAAACAGTGGGAAATATTCTTTCTGTAAATTAAAACAAGGATGAACAGTTTAGCTATTTGAAACCGAAAAATCGGAGAAAACAGTATTAAAATAATTACAGGTTCTCGAAACTCATCAAGTACTTGATTCCATCCATCCTGAGTGATGCAAATAAAGAGAACAAACCAAGCATCCAAGGCACTAAGAAATCTATTTGTATTTAATCCTTCCAATTCAAAGAGAATGACACCCATCACACTCATTACAGCCATTACGATAAGAAGTACGAGTAAAATATTCCCCAAATCAAAACCACTCCGGATTATTGTATGTGTGACAATGGATAAACTTGAAAGGAAACTGGAAAGAGATAAAAGAATATGTATTTATGACCTCAGATTCCAGTTCTTAAATAACTCTACCTTAAAGATCTCAAACTTCGAAAGGATCTAACAACACGAACAACAACAAGAGCTCGACTGTTTCCAAACGATGGAATCACAGCTGCAAGAACGATTAAGGACACGATGGCAAAATCCAATATGTTCCACGAAACCTTTGGAAAAGAAAAACAAAAGCTGCAAGAAAAGAAGCATGAGTTTAATTTTTTTGAAAAAGTATTTCCATACTTTCCAAAAAAGACGAAAATCGTAAATCCATTTCACCATAATTTCAAAGAGAAAAACACTTAGAATGATTTGATCAACAATATGAACAACAGTTGCAACGTTTGGAGTCTCTGCCACTTCATATGTTTGGAATCCAATTAAACCAGCATTGAGGACAACGAGGAGTAAAATTGACACTCTGTAAATTAAATTACAATTAAAATCAGGGGAATGCTATTACCTCTATGGAGTATTTTACCTGAAAAAACTACTCTGCAAAATTTCATTGAGATAACTATGAAAGACAACTTTATGATATTCGTAAGAATCAAGATCAACAATGAAGGCAAAATGCTCTGTCATTCGTCCTTTACTACGGATTCTTTGTCCTTCGAAATAAGTTTCACATTCTGTTGCAATATCAAGATGGAACAAACGATCTTTCCCTCGAACACGATCTTCGTAATCAAAGCGACGTGTTTTCTTTTTAAGATGTTTAAAATTCCCTGCCAGTCCTTCCGATTCTGATGAAGAGTTAGTAAAATGTACGGAATCTGATACACGCTGTTTTTCATTGTGACCTGGAGCAGTTTTAAGGACACTTTTATTGGGATCCATTGCTAGGCGTTCCCTGATGATGCTGATTGCTTTCTGTGATTTTTGGTCCTGCCCATTTAACCTACCCCGTTCCAAGATTTATGGCGTCGTAGTAGGTTAGGTGAGGCGAGTACAAGATCTATAGAGAACTTGGTCCCGACAAACAAAACCTGATGGACTTGATCAAAACTTTTCAAAAAACCAAAATATCACCAATAAATTTAAGGTGCCAGAAGAGTTGATTACATCATAAAAAATATTTCGACCTTAGTTACAAGATTTATAAAATATTGAACATATCCTGGATTCTATGACATTATTTGGTCCCCTTCGTAAAGGGTTGCGCCAGATGAGCCCTTTTTCTAGAAATCGTCATTTTTGAAGTCCTGGTCCGGCCGGACCAAATCGTTCCATAACGACAAAAATTATTGCGGTTTAAATTA
>JAQFZB010000385.1:0-15267 GCA_034695165.1 Desoria trispinata | reverse complement strand
TCTTGTGTAAATTGTAAATCAACTCCTTAACAATGTGAAACCTGTTGGGGTAGTTTTTACGTAAACTCTTCTATATTAGCTCATTCTTACTATCATGCTGCCTTTCCTGCTATCTCATAAGAAGAAGAAGATGAAGACACAGTCAATGAAGAAAGTCCGTGAAGAAGAGAAATAATATTAATTTAGCTAGCCACTATACTTTTGATGTCTAATCAGTCTCTGTTACACAAGTGCCGAAGGCTGATCAATCAAATCAATGCTCTAATGTGACAGAAAGGCCAATTCAACACTCACTTTCATTTATTATCTTGTTATTGTTGACCACCATCAAGAGCCATCAGCACCATCACACCTTCATCATGTACTAACCTACTATCCTATTCTCCCGTTTTAAATGAAGATAGCTCAAAGTATTTCAAAACTTTAACATAGAGCCCCATAATATATGTATAAGAGAGGAGTAAAGTTTAAGAGATAATATTTTCTGATTTATTCATTAGAGTGGCAAATGAAGGAAATCGTGTCCCTGTTGTTGTAATAATAACAAGAGCAAGTGAACAACTCCACCCTAAAATTGAGAAACGGATCTGCGTCATATTAATGCCATAATATAACCTGATGGCACTTCCGTTCCCATCTAAAACTCAATATCACTAACTATATAAACTATGGATAAATAGAATAGTATACAGAAGTAGATTATAGAGTTCCCTTTTTTACTCTTTGCATGCATTTTAGATGAACTGTGTTGTTGTTGGGATGGGAATAGTATTAAACAAGTAGCACACAACTACTGACACGACACAAGATATTATTAACCAAGTATTATTTATGAATCAATGGTTGGCATAGGGCTTGGATGCCAATGGCACACTACTTTAATTGAATCCTTCAATTGTTTACCGCATAATATGTTTTATAAGCAGCAGATAGGAACTATTAAATCATTTCATAATGTGCTGTTATATCTTATTGTTAGAGTATATGAGCATATAATATTATTTACCTACTAAATGTAACTTAAATAATAAAAACAACATCAAAATCCGGAGGAATAAATTTCCTTGGCAGAAAATAGGAATTAATACACGAATAGCCAGGAGTTATTAAATTTAAAATTTAAATATGAATTTACACTTATGATGACAATCCTTTTCTTTCTCATATGCATATAAATATCCCCCATAATGTTCTACATGACAGCCACATGCATAGTGGGATATTGTATGTTTGTTAGGATGGATGTCATGTCATCAAAGGGAATCATGAATAACGCAAATGTCATGTCATTAAACAAACTTTGAAACTTTGACTAATTCTTATCCTTTCAACTGCTGAAAATATCAAAAGAAAATCAACTTCTTTTAACTCTTGTAACAAACTAACATTGTTACTATCTGCTACAACACTAAATCATCGTAATATCGTAATAACACTGACTGTGTCATGTCCTCTGGTATTGTTGGCATTGCAATACTGGAGAAATTTACTTTTATAAGCTAAATTGTGTAAACTTAAAGTAATGCAATTAATCTTGTGGTTTTTGCTATAATATTGTGCTTCTTAAAATTCTCTAGCTTTGATCTCATTGTAATCATAATAAGTGGAATGCATCATGTTCCATTGCATGTGATAAAGAGGATGATGGCAGGTTACGTTCTGATTGTTAAACTAAAATATTGATGAGTGTAAATATTTCCCTATCTCAAAATATTTGGTCTAGTAGAGTAAAATGATGAAATGAAGGTTACTTATTAGGATTTTATCGTTGCTCATTGTTGTTCGTCGTGTGTAACGTGGTCGTGGAGTGAATTACCATGCGACGAGCTCTAAAAAACCAAGAGTATATATTCCTATGGTTTTGCTACTAAAGAATTCATTTGAAGAGAGCCTTCGAGGTGCATATGAATATGATGCCTTTCAGCAACAGAGCTTAAAAATCCTGTAAAAAAGTACATCCAGAACAACAGCCCTGAATTTCTTTCCATCATCAGTGAAGCTAAACCAGAAACCACCATCAACAACAACATATTACTATTACTCACTACTCTCTATTCCATATTAGCATTTTACTTTTATAGGTAAAGAGTATGGATAACTTTGAAATCTCTTTTGTGCACTGCAAAATAAATACCATCTAATAATCCATATCAATCATGATGTATATTTTCTAAGCATTGCACTATTGTAGAGAAATAGTGAGAATAAGAAATCCATATTTCAATGTCATGTACTCTAGACTATATCTATTATGAATATGATTGTGTCATTTTGTTAAAATCTGTTTGCGATGATGATGATGATGATGATGACGAGAAGGAGGAAGAGAACAGGTATCACACTACTTGTAGTAGTAGTAGTGTATCAGGTAAATGAATATAAAAATAATATAATCATCATAATGTAGAACTCTAGTTGTAGTATTTGTAGTTAGAATAGCATATAGCATGCCAAGTATCCATCAATCTATTCATGCAGACATTCTACTCTACAATACTACTACTACTACGAACAAATTATGCATTCCACTCTCTTCTTCTCATAATTACCCTCTCTTCTTATACTTACTATTTACCTGTAATAAGTATAGTAATACGCACCTATTCTATTCTATTGTAATAACTGCAGAATGTATTAGACAGACTGACAGAGAGCAGAGCAAAGGAAAAGAGAATTTTCGCATGCTTATGGAAAATGGGGTGAATTTTTCTTAAAATTGATACTACATAATAATATTACACTATCTACGATATGTAATATATGTAATGGAGGAGTCTACTCCACTGCCTACAATACAGTACAGTAAAAGGCAGTGAATAAACTTTCTGTGAAGAGAATTCCAAGACTCTTCTTCACAGAATTTTTTGCCACTGACTGAATTCTTGGAGTATTTTTTAGTATAGTTTTTTACTCCATGATGAGAGAGAGAGAGAGAGAATAAGAGTAGCACACCAGCAGCAATACTTTATGCACAAGAAAAGTAAACTGGTGAGCAACAATCAGAAAAAGAGAGACTTGAATTGAGAATTCACAATTGAACCGAATCCTTCTGTCTTCTATCTCGTACTCTTAGCTTGAACAATTGTCTTTAACCAACATGAATTTCCTTCTGTTCTTGCATCATTTACCTTAAAAACCAAAGTATATTACAGCATCATCACCACATTTACTATTACCAGAATAAGAATAAGAGAACTATACTACTATAGATGAAAGAAATCCAATGGGAAAATCACATAATTTGTCCCATCTGTCGTTTCTTCTCACTCAAATCAACCCTTTTTCTTCTCGGAAGCTAGGAATTTCCTTAACCCGAAATTATTTGCATTTACGACTTGAATCATCATGAATGACTATATGAACATAGGAAATGAGGAAGGTAAACTAACAATTATATAATATAGAATAGGTATATAGTATGTCTCCTACCATGTCCTCCCTAATGAATCTACAAAATGTTCTATTAAAGTATTCTAAAATTACTAAATACTTAATTACAATTTAATGCTCTCAATAAAGTTTCTAATTGCTGGCTGGTGGTATGTTAATAGCTCCACGTTTAACCATACATTGCATATAATAAGTACATAGGAGTCAGCCAGTGGACATTTCATTACAATACAATTACCCTACACATAGGGATAATTAAAGCAGAGTCTTTTTCGTACATCATGGGTCTGCTACTATTATTCTTTCATTATAAATATAAATGCTTTGTCAGTCTGCATTTAAGGATTTCTTTCGTTAACTACATTTTATATTATTATAGTGAAGTGAATGAATACGGGATTATTATAGCTTCTTATTACTTGGACTCATTGACTATTTTAATTATTCATGCAGAATTTAAGGTTGCGGATCTTCCTCCTCCCCCTATAAATAATCCTCCTAATGAAGATCACAGAAGAAGACAATAAATACGAAATGAGAAGAAGAAAAGGATAATTGCGGTGAACTGGACATTGTACCTGTACCATCATGATGATGATGTGCGTAATAATATTTGAATGCAATGCCTATGTACTGCTATTATTATTATTAACAAATATCACTTCACGAACATGAATACGAAATGTTCTTCTTTTACTTTTTCTTCTAGTAGGTGGTTCCCATAAATCAAGCTCATTCTTCTTCGTGAAGTGACTCTGTTGTCGGTGAGATCAAATCAAGAACAGTTGTTAGATTAGGAATGACGACGAATGTTATCCATCCATTAGTAATATCTTTTTAGATGCCTAATCAGAGCATATAAAAAGTAAACTAAACTACCCTGATCTTAAGAGGACACACGAGTTTTTTTTTCATGTTATTTAAGTAGTAAATGAGACAATAATTGTAAGCTTTATAAACTTTAGCAAAATTCTTAGCCCCTACCACATGCCATTATTTCATCAAATGAAACAGAGAATATATATATACACAGGAGCAAAGAAGTATTTTATAATATATTTTTAATGGGCCTTCTCATGCACTTCTTAAATTAAAGATTGACAATAACACAACTTTTATAATATAGGTGCATAATATAATCTAAATATTTTCAAGAGGGAGGAGATTTCTCTGTTGCTGTGAGAATCTTTTGGAGGAAGAATTGAGTTTATTGAAGCAGAACTGGAAAATTGAATGGGATTTTCAACTTTTCAATTTGAGATCCCACGGCATATCATCACATCACTAATAGCTAAAAATACTAAATAGGAATCTAAATAGGAGTAGTAGTAGTCTACGAAATAATCCAAGTATATTTCTCCTATGTACAATATATTCTAAACAGTGGAGAATAAAATGGTAGGAAAATAAATCTAGATTGGTCGATGATGATGAAAGGCAAGTGAATAAATAAAAATGGACATGAAGGATTCAAATCAGCAGGAGATATTATTGCAATCTATCCACTTTAAAAAATAAACTATAAAACCAGGTCTTGTTCATGCCACCTCAAAACTCAACCCAGAACAGAACAACGTTCTCCTCCCTTAAATGAAATATATTTTTGTAATTTTCAAAATTTAATGCACCCACAATAGTAATAGTAGTAGTAGTAGTAGTAGTAGTATTAGAATAGAGGAATGTGATTCAAATGTGAAATATGATTAGTCAAGATCAAAATAAAATTGAATAGGATAATTAGCCCATGAGATTGCATTTTCCCATCATCACACCCGCACCCTGTCTCTCTCTCTCTCTCCCATAATATTATTACATTGCAATTACATTGCAATACAGTAGTGAGCAGTGTTTTACTTTAGTTAGATGTAAAAGTAAAAATTGAAATACCATATAATAATATTTCCTAGAGTAGTTGTTGAAACCAACTAATAATTTTTACTACTTCTCTTGTTCTTTGGTTGAAATAAATTTGAATTCATTTATTTGATGTTGTCTACTGAGAAGATGATAATAGTTCTAGTAAATCATCAATCTTAAATGTTCACTCATTGAAAAGCTTGTTTCTTGATAGATTTACGAGACATTTAACAGAGGGATTAACGAGCCGAGGCTGAAACCTGATTCTCATCGTAATTCATTCCCTTTCAATTAATACGTTTAAGGTAATATTGTTTTATTCATTGTAAAATCTTTTGACATCTCAACTTAAACAATAGCATTATTGTTTATTCTTCTTAAAGTAATGGGAATAAACCGAATTAATTTTACTGGATTTAAACAATTTAAACAGAAAAACCTAATAGTATTTTACTTTATACACACCCTTGAAACCAGATCTTTAGTATTATGCAATTATTACCAGTAAAGTAATGCTAAATGAGTTGCTCACCTTTACTTTTAACGGAGTAGTCAATGGATTTGATAAGTGTCCTTATCTGTAGCAGTGGAGAATGATGAATGAGACACTACTAGTTTTGTGTATGTGATTACACATCTTATGTAGGAAAGATGATGTTTGAAATACTCATTCCATTCCTATAAGGTATCGTGTTGTAGTATATACTGCCATCAGGTAAAGTCCTCCAAAGGAATCAGGAGCAGGAGAGAAGACTTTATCTTGATTTGATTCCATGAGTAGTTGAGTTTTATAAAAAGAGACTTATTGAGTTGAGACGGACTCTGCTGCCTGTTGTATTGTATTAGTGGAACTGGCAGGCCGTGGACGTGTACCGCACGACGACGACTACGACGACGACGATGGTGTAAAAAGGAGCGAGGACGATGAGAGTGGTTGCACCTGTACAATATATATTTTGTCCTCTCATCAAATGTTCAATAATAATATTACCTGAGTCTCTTTTGACTGTGAGAGAGAGTGAGTTGAGATGCCCCCACCAACAACAGCTCCACCACAAACACTACTACCATTGCCTATCTGTCTACATGTATAACTTATTCAACTCGTTCCCCAGAGAAACCTCCCCTAATCCTCTAATTAGTACGAGCACAACAGTTCTCATAATATTTTTATTACTTCTACCTGTACTTCTACTCTAATAATTCTAATATATAACCTAATGAAAATTAAATGCATCCCTCTTCTTATCCTACTAACTGCTTCTCCTACAATATTTTTAATCAATTTACTTAACTGTCAGAAAAATTTACTAAAAAGTAAAAATCTAATTCCTAATTCAAAATGACTGTGCTTGATTCTGATTAATGTGTTTTCTTTCACCATAGGAATATGAGTGTAAAAGTCTATGTAGGGGTTTGTCATCACATTGCGACAAAAACAAAATTTCATGACGACTTACGGGCAAAGAAAAAAACTGAAATTTTAAAATTCTCTTCAACTTCTACTACTGCTGTCTTAATTCTCAATCTACGACGTGCTGGTTGTTCACGACATGTTTTAAAATTTAATTTAGTCACGTCTTGAAAGAGAGACATTTTAGTTGAAGAGAAGAAGAAAATGACAGAAATATGGAGTATTTCATGAGTAAATGTAGCAGCACCAACACCACAACATGTAACACTTCATGTAAATGCCACATACGCATATTACTACTTTTTTACACAATATGTACATACATGCGACTAAAAGTTTACTATATTATTACGTGATAAAATATTCTCTGTCCCTGTAAACTACCATTATCCCTACCACTACTACTACTACTGAATAAGAAAGGTGTTAAGCAAATAAAATTATTCCTTAATGTGCAAACTCAATAATAGTCAATAATACTGAAAGTGGTGAGAGAAGAAGCCCACAGGAGTATAATACCCGGAGCCTTTGATTGTTCTTCTTTTTAATGCACTATTACTACTACTACTACGGGAGAGAAGGAAAAAGGAATCAATGTTTGTCTATCATTATTTATAGTAAATGTGATAACTAGCAATTTTACTAAATTTAAATAAATTATACAATTACCTATATACCTATGTATCTACTACATGGCATAACACAGTTGAATGGGGGTAGTCTTACACAGGCACTGTATAACACAATTAACACAGCATATATTCTCTGATAAAAACCCGCATTAGGAAATTGATTGATTCAAAAAGAACGAAATCATTCGGCAGTCAACCTCCAAATAATGCTTCTCTTGTTTTGAATAGCAGTGTCCATTATTTGTATAATGATAATGTTACTATAAAAACAAAGCACAGAAACATATTATAATAGTAATATTGCATTTAGAAAATAAAATCTATTATAATTTTACGATCGCATTATTCACACTTGCACAAGTGCACGAGAGAGATAATGAACGTAGAATATAACAATACACAGCTTTACTTTTTAACTACATAAATGCAATTTAAATTTTTCTAAAATCTGAACAGCGTGACAGACATTTACTATGTACATTTATAAATTTAATATTTAATAGTGACGAGGATGACTAGCTACCTAATCTAGGATGTCTAACAATATATAAGTCAAAGTCATAGCCATAAAATAAATAAGTTATTGCTCTACGCAGCTTAATGGAAACATGTTTTACGAAGAAGACACATTATTATTATTTGTAAATGTTTCTGCTTCTTCCTTTCCGCGTGTGTGGCTTAGCACAGCAATTTAATAAATATTGATAAATGATGTCTCTTATTTCATTTTATCAGATTATAGATTATAGCAATAGGTCAAATACTTTGAATTTAATAATATTATAAGAGTCGTTTTTGTTCTTGAGACTTTTTTGTAAGAAGAAATTTTGTATATCTCAAAGTGTAAAAAAGTTTATATAAAACAAAATAATATTCAAATAGTTTTACAGTTTCCGACATGCAAATCCGACATGCATTGATTTCTTACACAACACATCAGTTGTATAATGCCTATATGTAGCTATAAAACTAACCACTTCATCTAACCCTATAACTGCTGTATATATATAGTTAAAAGCCATGAAATGACATTTCCCATTATTATTGCCCAGAACAGAAGCTATTTTAGAGTGGGGAGTGAATGTGCCTTTTTATACTTTACTTATGCATGCATTTCTTGTTTCATGAAAGCAGGCAGGCAGGCAGTGCAACGGTGGTGGTTTTTACAGGAATGTTACAATATTTATAGGAGAGAGACTTTTACTTGATTACAATATTGCATGAGAGATGAAAAAGTCTTTGAAAAATCCTTTTTTTTTCAGCCTATTTCTCTTTTGTGAGTAATATATAAGGGCAAAACTGCAGGGCTCAGCAGAAAAGTAAAACTGAACAAACCTGGTAAAACTGGTTCAGCACGAACACAAAGGAAAGGTGGTGGTTTTTTAACATTTATATTTCTTTCCGTGTAAAATGACTTGCTGTTGCCCGTTTCCGGTTTTTAATCACACTACTACTACTACTGTTGTAAGCTAAGGAACCACCACATGACACTAGCTCACAGCCCAAGAGAATAAGTAAGTCAAGAAGTTTTAGTGGTTGTTGTAGGAAGCAGAAGTGCAACAACAGCAGCAGATGAACATCATGTTTATTGATTAATCCCATTCAATACATTTTTATACTTGAGAGTAAATGGAAGTGTAGTGCGCTGGCAGTAAAAGGTGAAAAGCACATCGTAAATTAATAACATATTGAGGTTCATCCTTAGGTTCATCCAGCAGTAGTCATCCCTTCTCAGACATCAGCCAAGCCTTAATGTTAATGATGAATGATGATGAGGATGTGTACAAAGTTACTATCGACATAACTACCATCACCACCACTATCAATAATGATAATCGTATTAGTATTAGTATATTGCTTGTTGGTGGAGAAAAGAGGGAACAATAACAAATAACATGGGATGATGGCCAACTAACATTTTACACAAGTATAGTAAAAGGGGATGATTTTATAAATTTTTGTTACAATGAAATAAGTGTAATAACAGAGTAGAAGTAACTTTTAAAACCTTTTGCTTTCTGTTCTTCGGCTGATGTTGGGCCATTTATAACTTTTCTCCATGGCAAGTATTAAACTTATGTACGAGTATTATCATGAGCAGAAGGAGCAGAGAGATGGTGGACGGATGAAATGTTTAGTGCGTGCATGATGAGGGTAGAAAGAGCAGGGGTGTTTTAAGTTCACAGTTTTCCCTTTTTCTATCTCCGTTTACTTCTCTCTTTAAATGTCAACGGAAATGGCATTATCATCTACTATTACAAGGGGTGGCCATGTGTCAAAGGTTACCTGCTGCTCCAACTAAAACTATACAACTACAGCCAAAAAGCCACAACTATCATCCTACATATCCCTAAAATTATAAAAGATTTTATTTGAAAGTGAAAGTTCTCATAGAGAAAGTATATCTCACTCTTTGCTTCTTCACTTGTATACTTTTTTAATTTTATTACTAATAGTAGTAGAAGGGAGTCAACGTCTCCAGGGATGAATGAGACAATGTCCTGATGATTTTCATTGTGTTTTAAATTTTATATTTTTTTTCTAAGAAAGTCAGTAGAGATGGGGTGTAAAGGTTAAATAAAAGTGTTCTGGAAATTGACTTGACTTATAACTATGCATTGTATTATACTATGTTCAGTATAATGGGATTCATAAGGTGTTCGTGTTCGTTGATGATGTTTGGCTGTTGGCTGCGGATGTGAACACACCTGTGCAACTATAAAGAATAAGAGAGTGCTGCAGACGAAGAAAGGAGATTGAAATCATGAGAGCGGAAAGTGCAAGTTGAAAAGTTACAATTATATGATGAGATGGATGCTGTGGGATGCATGTTGTGGGGGTATATCATCATCCCTCTTATTTGAAAAACAAAAACACATTCCCGAAAACTTTATAGCTTTAATACTTTAATACTTTAAATGAACTTTTAAACTTTATTTTAAGAAGGAGAATAAGAACTTTGGTAGTGGACTCTACTTCAAGTTCTCAAGTGCACTGAGATGTGAAAACAAACGCACTTTCTTCATATAATTATTTAATAAAAGCTTTTCTCGAATCTCTTGAACTTTGCTCCGTCTATCTGACTGATATATATTATATATGGTAAGAGAAGTAGTTCCATGATGAGAAGAGAGCAGTGTATTCTTAATATAATATTTTAATGATAGTAATAATTGAGAGAGGAAATAGGAATGGTTCTAGCCAATGAGTTTCCATATCGCATTGCGTCATTCCTCACACTGCTAATTTACTTCACGCTACGATTAACACTTTTTGCCCTCTTCTTTTCCTCTCTCAACCCAAACTCAATGAAGAAAATATGCATGGTTGCACTTTTCTACCATTATTATTACCTCTGGCTCTGGATTGGATCAACATCATCAAAGTTGGCTCGTGTCAAATCCTAAAGGTCAATTAGGCACGTATAACATCATCGCTTAAAACAGAGCATACTAATAGTACATAATCAAATGACCCCTTCTAATCATCAGATCCTTATTTTACCTTTATTTTCTCAGCAACTGTCTTGAAATTTGAAATCAGTTTTTTTTCATTAAAATTTAAAATATTTATCATTATAATACTGATGCCATCCCATGAATCCTCTAAACCGCATGCAAATCATTGACGACACTATATTTACACTGAAAACATTAAAATAGCTACCTACAGAGAGAGATAGAATATTTTAGGATTTTTGTGATTTTGTGGTAATGGGTTGGTGGTTGATGGGTGGGGGTGGTACACTCCTATGCTATGCTGGTGGCCATGAGAAAAATCACACGAATTGAGATTGAGAGTGTCATCGCATCAGCAGAATAGGAAAGAGCACGTCAAAACTAAAGTATACATTGTAAGTTTTGTATTGATGTTGTGGGGTTGACTACAGGACAAAAAGCCCGTGTCTAAAGATATTCGTTCCATGACATGAACCGCTTCTATTTCTTCTGTTCTTCAATACGAACGATTGTCCACCACCAACGCTATCATCATCATCATCATTGTGTCGCATTCTCTATAAATTGTAAATCACAAAACGAAAACCAAAATTGCCATTTTTTAAATTTTAAAATAGTTTTCAGTTGTAAATTTTTTCATTAATATTTCATTAGGGTTTTGTTTTCTCCGTTCGAAATAAAAGTAAATATTTCTACTTCTAAAAACAGGGAGAAGGGGGGGGGGTAGTATGGATAAAATAATATGAATTCCAATTGCAATTAGGGAAGGAGATATATAGTGCAGATTTATAGAGAAGTTGTTTAAGTTAGTAAAATGATATAAAAGCATGAAGATCAGAATCCATGATTCCTGCCCGACCCATTCTCTTCAAGAAATGAGAATCCTTCTCTTATAATTTTATTATGCTATTCTTTCTCCTTGGCAGACTTAGCAGCAAACAGAGAGTGTAAAAAAAATATTTCAAGATTTTAATAGTTGCTTCCGTTCTCCTCCTCTAATTCCGTAATCAACTTGCTATACTCTTCTTCCTTTATTATACCTTTACATAGAGTATTATGGAGAGCGCATTAACAAATTAAAGCATTTTATAATGTCATCATCATAATGCGTGCGTATCCGCGCATCATTCTATCCTTAAAATTATTCAACCCAGCCAGCAACGACATCACAATCAAAATCCAAGCGCATACTTTTTACATTTTACTAGTAATAAAGTCAAAGTGTATAGAATTTTAACAATGGAAAATCGTTCACCTTCAATCATCATCGCATAACAAATAAAAGCAAACACTTGTACTTCTTCTATGGGGATGGGTAATTCAAGGAGCATTTGATACGCCATTCAAGAGATTCCATGGAGATTCTTCTCTTGACATTTAAAATACTGCTCCCTCCTACTACTACTACTGCGAACCTATCTCTATTGTAATGTACAACTATATGATGCCATTTTTAGAATTCTAGACACCACAGCAGCAGCTTATTTTATTTAACAAGTTTTCAATGAGCAGGATGATGATGATGAAGATAATCGCAAGAAAACGAAACGAAATATACTTGACTTGATGATAAATTAACAACTCAAAGGAAAAAAAATAAACCATTCTCATTTCGCAAATTCTATGCTCCAGTGCGTTAATGATGTTTTTTGGATTTTCTACAAACAACCAGCCACAGACAAGTCTTATGAGGTAGAAAAGTTGAACTAGACGTACCATATTGCTTTGGAATAGTAAGCATAGAGATGGGAAAAGCAAACTGCTTTAAAACAAATCAAAATTGAAATCTAAATAAATCTCACAACGAGAAGTTAATTTCTCAATTACAAGATCTACTTTAGTACGTTCTTATTTTTGTTCAACGTACAAGAAGTGGATTTACTTCTTTTCTACTTTAATAATACCCATATTCACCATGGACATATACTATTTTAAGTCTATAGCTAATTTTAAGTACATACATAAATACTAGTTGGTACACATGTTATAGCTCTGAAGACGTCGCATCATTTTTTCTACATCATAAAATGAGAATGTTATTTTCAATATTTTGGATTGCGATTTAAGAAAGACAAATGGTACAATTCTATGCTTTTTTAAATGAAATCGTTTGGAGAAAGTACAAAATTCATTGGATCCAAACTCCCTTAAAAATGCTCAAAGATGTATTATCAAGTGGTATAGCCAGTACCCTTCTGTGTTGTTTTGCTGTATGTGTTTGATAAGAGATGTAATTATCATGTATCAGGTACAAGTAATATGACGGTGGTGGTGGTGATGGCACGGCTGCTTTAAAAGATGAGAGGTCGGATAAGAAAGACTTCCTCTTGAGAATGTGGAAGAGTGTTGAGGATTGCGTTAGTGGTTATTTGGAGGTAACTGCAAGTTTTCGAGAGAGAGAGAGGATGTGGGTAATTGTCTAAAAAGAGACCATCAACAACGGACGACGACGAAGAGCCCAGCCAAGCCATACCACGAAACGATACAATATTATTATTATTCTGTAGAAAAAGGTATATCTCTAGAGAAGAGCAGATTTCTTCTTTCTTATTTTCTTGGCTATTCTCTCATTTTTTGACGTCTTGGCAAGTAACAACCTCGATTTGAAGAAAATCAGCCAAGCCAACCAAAAATTCGCTTCGCTATTCCGAATTTCCCTTCGTAATTCAGCTTCCCTCCATTCTTGACTACCTGTGTAGAACGAACGGACGAAGAAGAGACGGACCCACCAAAAAGCCAACAAACCCAACAAAACCCTCATCATCATTCTCCTATAAAATATCTAATGCAACCATCCCATCATCAGAGCAAAGCATTGCATCGTCGTCATGTCGTGACTTCTATGAAAAACATACTTTCTCACTCCCCCCTTCCTTACATCAAATACGACCATCTAATGATATCTTCAATAATAATAACAAGCTAAAAGCACAGGAACACTTAATAAAACTCAAAAACAATAATGCAATAATAATCCATTATATTATATGTTTTTAGAAAAATTTTAATTTTTATATGGCAGAAAATTTTTCTTAAGAACTTTGTTCCTCAACATTCTTCGATCCCAACAGAGAATGAATACATTGTTTCTAATTCCAAAAATTATGATTTAACTGGAATTGGCATATTTCAGAATCGGGACGTTTGCAATTCAGATTCATTCATTGAGAAATGAGACAACCCTCTAAATAATGCAGTAGACCTTATATGTATAAAAATAATATTCTCTTAACATCCTTTAATTCAGGTTCTTCTACTCTTTATTTTTTTTCTTGTTGTTGGTATGTCTTTTCTCCATCCGGTCCGGTGTAACACAGCATAACTAATACTAATATACTTTTTACTAAATTATAATACAGAGTTCAGTTTCATTTTAATTCAAGGACCATGCAATGTTATAAAAGGTTTCAATTTGTCTAATTGCTAATAAATACTCTGCACATAACAAATACATCAAATACCCTTAATCCCTTTTATGCCTGGAAAAACCACATACTTTACTTTTACCGTGTTTTATTATAGTTTACGATTTTTAAGAGATTGAAATGAAACACAAAAATATCATTATCATCGCAGAGCAGCTGCCTGACTTTACTTTTATAAACTTACATTTCAATTGTTTCCATTTTATATTCTCTCAGTTTCCCCAACAAGACAATTATTTACAAATTCACTATTTTAAAATCATTTCAGCTGCTCAATTCTCAATTGAACCTCCTGTTCTTAATTAAGCTCATCGTTCTTTTACTTTTACATATATTGTATGAAATCTTTGAATAAACACTTTCATTCTGGAGCATTCATTTATTAATTATGTAATGTAGAAGAGGAAGAGCATCTCAAAGCTTTCTGAAAGTCATACACTATGTTTTTTACTTTTACATAATTATGCGTCCTATTGCAACTTAAAACTGTTTCAGTTATCAATGCATGCAAAATACATGTGTACAGATTATCAATATTAAAATGACATGATAGATAAATGAGATAGAGATCTCATAACTATGGTCATTGAGTGATAACGAGACGTTCCATTATATAGTCAATATAGTTCTGTAGTTTGACATTCTCAAGTATATAGTTACAGTATAATTAATACAACTTAATCAATGTTAAAACGACCAGATATTTTCTAATAAATATATACATTTGTAATATTATTTATTACCATGCAAGAATTACTAAGGAATATGAATTATGAGTAACACTATTATATAAAAAGGGATTAAGTGGCCATCTAACTAATCCTTAGTGCATCATTCGTATGAGATATAAGTTTAAAGATGGAGAAGGTGATAGTAAATGTGTTTAAAAAGAAAGACAGGTGTTTTCTTGTTGATTATCATCTCCATTCATTGCTCTTGGGGAATCCCTCTTTAATTTTATTACTTCACAAACACACCTGTCTCCATAATCCATTCTTCCTCAGCAGCTGCAGTAAATGCAGAGTAGATACCTTCTATAAATCAGAGGCTTCACTCCCATCCAATGCTGAACAAAGAAACTAAAGTATTTT
>JAQFZB010000384.1:0-15281 GCA_034695165.1 Desoria trispinata | reverse complement strand
ACATTATGTGACATTATGATATGACAATGAATATGATATGATTATTATTATGCTATTATAAATATATATTCCGAACATTCCGGCCACCAAGAAATCCCATTTCTTCCACTATTGAACTGGAAGTACAGCCAATTTGACAATTGGACGTTTGATGACACCATTTGTAGTCCTTACTGATGCCACCCGAACAAGTCCATCATTTCCTGGATGAACAACATCAATTCGTCCAAAATTCCATTTGAGTGGAGTTACATTCTCCTCTATGATTAATACTAAATCCCCAAGCTTCAGATTCTCGTGACACTTTGTCCACGCTTTAGGTCGTTGCTGCAGAGATGTCACGTATTCCAGATTCCAACGTTTCCAAAAGTGTTGAAACATGCGTTGAGTTAATTGCCACCGAGACAATCTGTTGATGTTGACATCCATCAAGTCAGGTTCCGGAATAGCCGTTAACGAGTCCCCAACCAGAAAGTGTCCCGGGGTCAAAGCCATGAGGTCATTTGGATCTTCTGACATGGCACACAATGGTCTAGAATTCAGACATCCTTCAATCTGAGCTAACACAGTAGTCAATTCTTCAAATGTTAGGACATGATTTCCCATGATGCGTCGCAAATGAAATTTCATTGATTTCACGCCTGCTTCCCATATTCCGCCATGATGTGGTGCTGCAGGTGAAATGAAGTGCCATTTAATTCCATCATCCACTAGATTACTGATAGTAGATTCCCTTCCAACATCCGAATCCATAAGCATCTTCTGTAGCTCATTATCAGCGCCATGAAATGTGGTACCATTATCACTAAAGAAATCCGTTGGTTTCCCTCTTCGAGAACACAATCTCTTCACAGCTCCCAGAAATCCATCAGATGATTATGAACTGACCAATTCCAAATGAATTGCTTTGGTCACTAAACACACGAAAACTGCTACATATGACTTCACTTGTTTCGTTCCTCTCCCAACGTACGTCTTGATGGTCATGGGACCTGCAAAGTCCACCCCAACAGTGAAAAAAGATCTTCCAGGTGTCAATCTTGAAACTGGTAAATTCCCCATCTGCTGCTGACTTCCTTCTGCACGAAATCTATGACATCTGACACAATTATGCACAAGTCGTTTGATAGTTGTCCTCCGACTTAGAATCCAATATCTTTGTCGAAGTGAAGATATTAATAGTTGAGGACCAGCATGAAGTAATTTGATGTGTTCTTCTCTAATTATTAATTCAGTTAGCGTTCCACCTCTAGGCAAGACTAAAGGATGTTTCTTGTCACGATGAAATGATCCTTGATGTATTCTTCCTCCTACTCGCAGCAGACCAAAGTCATCAAGAAATGGATTAAGAGTAATCAATTTACTCTTTGTTGAAATGTCCCCCAGCAAGATCTTGAATTTCCTCAGCAAATTCTTCCCGTTGGATCTTCTTAATCCAAAGGTGAATTGATGATCTCAGTTCTTCCGTTGTCAGTGGTCCAGTTTGACATCCATTCCCTCTCCCCTTGAGATAACTCAGGTATCTCAACCACCATGTCGTTGTACGAGTCAAAGTGTTAAGAGATGAAAATCGTAAAAGAATGAAAACAACAGTCAGATGTTCTTTTGCCTTTTCATTTCGTGTTTGACAATTTTTCGATCAACACGTTAGTATTTTCAATTATTCTCGTGTTCTGAAGATGGCCGGAAGGCCGAAACAAAGATCTTTGTCAACACGTACTGATTAGGTCATTTATTACGGTAGTAAGGACTCTAAGCATTTCTCAAATGAAAATCGTGTCAGCAATAATTCCTCCACATGAGATAAATGGAAACAATTGACAACTTTACGTTCTTCCATTTTCATTATTGACGAATCCACTATCCAACTATCATTCCAGGAAAGTGATGCATCTTTCAGCCATTTAGGTCCACTCCACCAAAGAGGGTGCTTCTTCAATTCTTCTGGGGAAACTCCTCGAGAAGCACAATCTGCTGGATTCTCTTCTGAAGCCACATGATGCCATTTTGACGGTGGAATAAGATCCTGGATCTCAGAGACACGATTCGTCACGAACGTTCTCCACCGTTGAGGATGTCCTGAAATCCATGCCAAAGGGACGGTTGAATCCGTCCATGCATGGGTTTCACTAATGTCCAATTGCAATGACTCCTTCATTGATTGAAGCAGTCTTGATACCAACAATGCTCCACAAAGTTCCAACCGTGGTAGAGAAACTTGTTTCAATGGTGCCACTTTTGTTTTAGATCCAATGAGATGACAGTCAATTTGGTCTCCACGTCTAACTCGAATGTATACTGTCGCAGCATATGCTTTTTCGGAAGCATCACAAAATCCGTGGAGTTGGTAATCACCTGATGGTCCACTTGTTGATATCCATCTCGATATTGTTATTTCCTTAAGTTGAGTGAGACTTCTCCGAAATAAGATCCACTCTTCCATCAATTCTTGGGGTACATCTTGATCCCATCCAGATTTCAAAGTCCATAATCGTTGCATGAATATCTTTCCATTAACCGTCACAGGTGCTAAGAATCCTTCAGGGTCGAAGATTCTTGCGTTGTCAGAAAGTATTGACCTCTTCGTAATGGTTTTCTGCTCATCTGGTAATGTTACTGTGAAGCTGAATTGATCTGATCCAGGGTGCCTCTGTATCCCAAGCGCCTTCACAGATTGTTCAGGAGTCAATGTTAATGGTAGGGAAACTTCCCTGTCTCTCTCCGCAATTGATTCCAGTAGTTCAGAAGAGTTGGAAGTCCACTTCCGAAGATTCATCCCTCCTCTGGCTAACAATTCCACAACTTGATTCTTGGCTTCCAATGCAGATTCCAAATCTGACGATCCAGACATCAAATCGTCCACGTAGAAATCTCTCAAAGTCAACTTAGCTCCAATAGGAAGACTGGAAGATTCATCCCGAGCTAACTGTTGTAGGCACTTTGTTGCCAAATATGGGGCTGAAGCTGTTCCGTACGTGACAGTCTTCAGTCTGTAATGTTGTACTGGTAAATCTGGTGATGTACGCCATAGAATTCTCTGGAAATCATGATCCTGATGATGAATTCTTATTTGTCTGTACATCTTTTCCACATCTGCTGTGAATGCTATCTTGTGGGTCCGAAATCTTCTCAATATTGATAGAAGATCATCTTGTATGGTAGGCCCAATCATCATCTTCTGGTTTAGAGAGATTCCATTTCCTGTTCCCTTTGACGCATCAAAGACAACTCTGAGTTTGGTGGTGGTACTGGACTCCTTCAGCACGAAGTGATGTGGAAGATAACAAGATTGAGTTGGATCCGAAGTTATCTCATCCTCAGCAATTACTTCCATATGATCCAAGTCCATGTACTCATTCATGAAATCTCGATAAGCCACCTGCCACTTAGGATTTGCAGCTAATCTTCTTTTTACCGATTTCAAACGAACTAATGAAATTCCATATGAATTTCCAAGAAGTTCAGAATCCTCCTTGAATGGAATTCGTACTACGTAACGCCCATCATCATCACGTCCATGAGTATTCTCGAAATGTTTTTCACACTTCTTCTCTTCAATTGACATTGCTGATCCACGAGGTTCGTCCAACTCCCAAAATCTCTGCAATAATGTCTCCGTATCATCAATTCCAGTCCCATGATAAGTGGATTGAAGCTCTAATGATGGTGTTGATAAGAATGGTCCTGACAGAATCCATCCAAAGATTGATTTCCGTGCCACTGGTGACCACTGCTGACCTCTGATTTCCCCATCCATCACTATGTCGTTGAACACATCTGATCCAAGAATTATGTCAATCCCTCCAGGTGTATGGAAATTAGGATCTGCCAACTTGAGATCACGAACGTGTTCCCATTTCGAAGAATCAACAGATGAAGAAGGTAATGAATTACACAATTTAGTCAATACATATGCTTCAACGTTAATTTTCTTATCCGTATGAGATGAATTGATATTCAACTTCAATATCCCCTTGCATTTAGTTGCTGGAGTTTGTCCAATGCCATTCACACTCAGATTAGATCGGATTCTTGGAAGTCCCAATCGCTGAGCACATGACTCCGTGACGAATGACATCTGAGATCCTGAATCCAATAGAATCCTACAGATCTGCTTGTCCCCTCTGACATCGTTGACAGTTCCAAGTGCTGTTGCCAAAAGAACTTGTTTCTTACTACTGACGTGAGCATTCACACGAGTATCCATGTTTAAATCCGATGATCCAAACTTCTTTTCAAAATGAAGCAGAGAATGATGATGATGTGAACATCTGCTGCATCCATCCGACTGACACATCCGAGAAGAATGTCCTGATCCTAGGCATTTGAAGCAAAGATTCCTCTTCTTGATGAAATCTGATCTTGCTGCTACATCCATCTTCTTAAATTTGAAGCAAATCGAGATGGGATGTTTACCAGTACAACAATGACATTTTTCTGGAGATGAATGATAAGAATTCCCATGATCCTTGTTGTTGACAAATTGATCCCTGTTGTTTATGAATTGCTTTTTCATTCCAGATGATGATGATGGAATCGCCTCCAACGCCATGCATCTTCTATTCAGAAATTCCCTCAGTTGTCCAAAAGTAGGAATGTCTCTGGATGGAGTTTCCAATTCCCACTGCTTTCGTGTTTCTGGATCCAATTTTTCAGAAATGAGACAAACCAAAATTGAATCCCACGAATCCACATCCTCTCCTAATGCCTGAAGAGCCCTCAGCTTCTCCATGCATGAATCCAACAACTTACGAAGTCCTTGTTTACTTTCTTCACGTAATCCTTGCAAATGAAGTAATCCATTTATATGAGAGAAAATGATGATCTTCTTATGGTCGTGTCTCTCGCAAAGTATCCCCCATGCCTCCTTGTAATTCACATGCGAGACAGTGAATGAATTGATAAGATTACGGGCTTCTCCTTTGACGATTGACTTCAGATATTGGAGTTTCTGTCCACCACTCAGCATCTTGTTTGAGTCCACTGACGCCACAAACAAGTCATGAAATGATGTCCAGTCATCTAAGTTGCCTGAAAAAGTTGGCAATTCCAACTTCGGCAACTTCACCACAGAATCCCGTCCACACTCAGGGGACGAAGATCTTCTTTTTCTCGAAATTTTGGAAGGATCAGCAGGGTCAGGAAGATATTCTCTAAGCGCCTTGACAACCCGTCCGTGCAAACGGAAGAATTCTGCTTCTACACCTGACATCTCCTCCCTCTGGTCGTCATCCCCCACTCCTAGCAATTGGTCATGCAATGTCTCCAATTGCTCCATGCATCGGCTTGCATTCTTCAATTCCGACTTCACAATTCGAATGTGATGGTCTTCATCTGCAGCCTCAGCATACTCGATGATCCGTTCCAGATTTTTCTGGATGTTGGATCTCTTCAAAATGAGATCCTCTGCAAGTTTGGCAGCACCAGCTTTCTGTCTGACCATCTTGCACGAACTGACGATCTCTCAGGTTCACGATTCTTTTTTTGTTTTTCGAAGAACCAAATGTTTGCTCCACACGTAATCGAGGATAAAGTACTCCCAATGACTGACACCCTTGTGTGTAACAATAAAATATATAGCTTTATTTCAGACAAAGACAGAGATGTTATCCCTACGACAAGTGAGAGCAAATGATACTGATTTCATGGCGTCTCGGCCTTTTATACCCCCCAGACGACGCCATGAACAGGAAATGAAATGGTATCTTGACAACAATGACACCAGTACAAAGACATACATTATAAGACATTACAGACTTGGTTACATGACATAACTATACTACATTATGTGACATTATGATATGACAATGAATATGATATGATTATTATTATGCTATTATAAATATATATTCCGAACAGGGGATAAGAGAAGTAACAATAGATTTGTGTTTGCAATCTGTGTGTTAGCGTGTGAAGATTCTTGGTTTGGATCTGTATAGAAATGTATCCAAAGAGGTAAGAAGTACGTTTTCTGAATATTTAGCAAAGTAGTAATGAATTTTTATCCATTAAGTTTTCAGCAACAGGCTATTTTAAATAGCTTTGGAATTTGCACTTCTAGGCCTGTTGCATATGGAAATACGGATAATGTTAACGAATCGGATCACAATAAACTGTTACGCTGGAAAGCTGTAAGTAGAATGTTTAAAATGTTTAAAATTAACTGCCTACAAAAGCAAGGTTTCTCAGAACAAACATTCTTATAGTATATTATGGATTTTATAAACTAGAATGAAGAAACGCAGTGGCAAAAGTTAATGAGAAAAGAAAGGAGGAATCTTTCTGAAGCATTTTCAGAGATTGCTGTAGAAGAGTTAGGAGAGAATCATTCTTATTGTCTTCAAATCGACAATATGGATTATTTGATAAAGTCGCGACATCAAGGAGCCTTTAGCCAAAACACTATGATAAATCATACTGTTGGCTATTGGTACAGAAATCGAGTACCTGTACCAAGAAGAACATTGAAAGCGGAATTGAGAGCTGCCGATGTGCCCTTTGAAAAGTTTAGATTATCGTATGAGGAGGAGCAGAAAATATTTGATGAAAAAAAGAATCAGTTTAAAGCCATAGCATGTTCACATATTACAAAACTTAGAGATATGAATATGAAACGTTACGTTCCTCAAAGGAAAAATGAATTTGAAAAAGAATCCTCTGAAAAATCAGAAATGGTACCAACCGGCGTCATCCCTACTAGCATCGGGAATGTGAAGGGATTGATTGAGGTGCTATCAAAACTTCAACCACTGATGCCTTCACTTAAAGGGGAAGGAATGCCCTTCAGAGTCGGAGGGGACGGCATGACATTTTCACATTTGCATACGGCGAAAGCCATAAAGGCGTCGTCTGTTCCTGGACAGACATTGAACCACATCTATCCTTCAGCAGCTCAAAGTGGACTTCATAAGTCTATGATTCGGTACAAAAGAGGTTTAGAAATTTTTTCCCTGGACGTTGTGAGCTGCACAAGTCCTGGGAGCTTATCTAACATAAAGTACACACAAAAACATAAGAATGCCAGTTGCAATGTGAACGAAACTTATAATCAAGTGTACGGGTTGGGAGAGGCCGCTATGACTGGACTTGCAGTTTTATTAGTTATAAAAAAATTGAATATTCATGATTTGGATTGCGACATTACTGATGCACTAGGAACTAATAATAAAGAAGAAATCAACGAGATATTGGACAAAGCTTGTAGTGCAGCTGCATTGGAAATGATGAATGAAACAATTTGTGCACCAGATACGAACGAGGAAGTTTGTTATGTATGCCTTCAGAAGGAAGGAAAAATTTTAAGTTGTTGCGATAATTCCTGTAAGCTAAAATTTCATGCAAGCTGCAGTAGTACATTTCAATGTACTGAAACAATCGCAACCAAAGCAAAGAAAGGGAGGAAGACAAGAAAAAATGGCGAATCTAACAATGTTTATTTCACACTTAAATGTAGCGACAGAGTTTACAAATACAGTCTTGCACTTTTAAATTTTACCATGGAACAAAAACTAAAAAGGGATGCAGTGCGACATTTTGATTTGGAGATGCAGAGCATACATAACAAGCAGGATCTTGAGTTCTTCTTCATTCACAACAACAGTAAATATTTACGAATAGCCTACCAATTGATCTTAACTGAAAACCACTGTGTACCGGAAAGCATTAGATTTGATGAGATACACAATTCTTCTGTAAGTGTGAAAGGACAAGCAGGGAGCAATCTAGAGTCAGATAGGTTAGTAGAAAACGTAGAGAATGATGCAGATTTTAAAAATATAGTTTTATATTACGTATTGTTAATTCCTTTAGACCCGTGGAGTTTGGCGTAAACAAGGCAAAAAAAAGAAGAAAAAGCGCACAGCGGCGCGACATCAGTAGATTCCTTGATACGAAGAACCAAATTTGCTATGAGTCAAGTGCAGAGACGAATCAAACAGATTTTGTCTGGAAATGAAGACAGATGCCAGTTCACAAAAAGTACTGTTCGAGATTATTTGAAGGAAACCAGAGAATTTGTTAAGGAGTATTATAACCAAGAACTCGTTGCTCCAATTAAAACTCGGAAGCATTCGGGTTTGGGTTCATTCAACTACATACCGAACGTTACTAACATTGATAGCTTTAATGAGAGAATTAAACAATTGAATGAAATGTATGACCTAAAAAAGGATATTGAAGACAATTTTGCATCTTTGGAGGTAACTAGAGTGGTGTACCCTAAACCGAAACAGATTTGTGGAAAATCAAATTGGTTAATTCCTTCAGCTCTTGCCGATTCTTGCCCAGAGTTCTTTGTGTTTGAGTTTTCCAAATATTCTTCATCCACATGACTTGCAATGGGATGCAGCTAGACATGTCGCCAGTGGAAGTGATATGTTTATTCGTTGGCCGACTTCATGTGGAAAATCCTTAGTTTACGTATTGAGCACGTTATTGTTGCATTTAAAGAAAGTGGATAAAGGGTCCCTTTGTTGCACAACGTCTATTGTGATAAGTCCTATGAACGGGCTTATCGCAGATCAAATTGCAATGCTGAAAAACTTAGGTTTCGCAAGTGGACAATTGAATGCGGCAAGCGTGGCTGCTATAAAATGTGAAATTGAAAAGGCGAAAGTTTATTTCGTATTCTGTACTCCGGAATACATTAATTCGGAATGTGGAATGAAGACAGTTTTGGCGCTGAAGCCCGAACTTGTGACCTGTGACGAAGCTCATCTGGTGTACATTTGGGGGGATGAATTTAGAGTGGCCTTTGATAGGATTGGGGATGTCAGAGTAAACTATAAAGGGCCATTGTTGGCTATGACGGCTACGATGACAGCAGATTCACTTGATTGGGTTCTAAGTTCACTGCATATGTGTACTCCACAATATTCCATCACATCGCCAGATAGGCCCAACATATACTACTCAGTCAGGAGCAAACGAGAAAGGATAAGGTTTATTGACAAGGTGGTGGATGCAATCATGGAGTATGGTCCAAACACCCCCAAAGTGGGGATATACATGAACAATTATCTGGACCTAGTAAAAATCAGGGATTATATGTTGAATCGACTTCGCCAATACGCTTATGTTGAGGATACAGGTTCTTTCTTTAATAGGATGTTGCAGCTTTTTTACGGCGCTATTGATCCGGAAACGGCTGCTGAGATTGTGACAGAGTTTAAAAAGTTGGATTCCAAATTTAGAGTGGTTCTTAGCACGGTAAATTTGAAAAACTAGTGTAAGGTAAAAACATGTTTGATGAAATATTTTAACTATACAGGTGGCGTTTGGAATAGGTTGGTTGTCAAATTTATAGTATCAGGAATCAGGACGTATAGAAAGGGTTTTTGTTTTATTTATACCAAAGGAATTGACGTCCCGGATGTGCGTGTTACATTCAAAGCAGAGTTGATAAGGAGCAAGATTACATGCAGTACCTTGGTCGAGCAGGGAGGAATGGAGAAGCAGCATGCGGTATAATTTTCTGTGACTCGTTTGCGATGGGGTCATGTTTGCGAGAACAACTTCTAAAAATGTACGACATGCCAGGAAATGATATTCCCACAATTGAATATGAGTTGTCCTACAGAGAGGACAATTGTAATGACGCATGTCGAAGTGCATGCTTATGTAATCTTTGCGTCTGCTGCGACGTTTGCAAAACTGATTGCAATTGTAGTGGCAAAGTTGCAGATTTTATTGACCTTTGCTTGCCATTGATTTCAAGTGGTCGGACTAGGTCATATGCTTAGGCGTACATTTTTCAGGAGGAAGAAGATGAGGATGTTGATTTTGAATGAAAACATTAATGCAAAAATTAATAAAATTATTATTTATTAATTGTTAAGTAATTATTTAATTGAAATGTCTTTTGTTTAACAAAGATTGGTAGACAAATTTTGTAGTGAAGAGTACAGGGTAGTTGAGCTTGGGAACAGTGTATTTTGCATGATTTTGGCATCTGATGAGGGTATACTTAAAGTACCTTCATCAGGACCCGTCTTCAATTAGCATGGGTTAGGAAAATTGCTGGCGGGTCTGTGGGATGATACTTCCCGGAAGAATGCATTTCAATAGTACTGGAAATGGATCCTTCCTGAGAGTAATAAGATTTCTCAATTATACAATAATAATTGAGAAATCTCATTACTCTTAAGCACTGATGAGACCAAGAATGGTCGAAACCTGCTTGTGAAATACTCTTGGTTTGATCGATATTTTGCAAAATAGTTTAAATATTTCTCAATATTCCAGCAATCTAACGAATGATTAAAGAAATAGAATAGTGTATGACATACACGCTGAAATGGATTCAAAGAAGTACATCAATTAATGATAACGTTCTCCTACCAACTTCAATGTTTAAAAAATAATTTTGTATTTCTTTGTTTTAGGAAACCGGTCTTCTTTCTCAACGTAATCCTGCTAAAGTGTTAAATTAAAGTGCAAAAGCTATTTAATTATGTATGCTTAATGTCAATTAACTTACTACCGAAAGTAAATTTATCCAAAGTAGACAGGTATCGCTACAAAGGTGATTAGTTTTAATGTATATCATCATTGCACGTCAGCTTAAGTACAAGCAACAAAACTTCTGTTGTAAATCTGTAACTTATTAGGACCCCTTCATGTGGAGAAGAACGGGGTAAACGGAAGATTGTGGGAAATGCTAAAAGTATAAATTGTGAAGTAAAGTGGAGAGTTAAACTGGAAAAAGTAAAAGGTACTACTTGTACTATTGACATTGTCCTACTAAAATGTACTACTTTCTCCGGCCATGAGTGTCAGGTTGTTCTATAGTGTGATAGGGAGTTTTTATTTTGCTGAGAAGCAATGATAGTTACTGAGGTGGTTAATAGCAGTGCATGAGTTTATCTTTTGCTAAAAGCCAAGCCAACAGTACAGTACCAAGGAGAAAATGGACAAGTTAGGTAGATCGTAAAGCGGACAATTTCCTCGACATATGTCTCTGCAATCACCATTGAATGACGAGTGAATAGAATCTTCTGTACTAGGTGACCTTGGAGACTTGAACCAACGGTGAGCAGGAAGGTTTTCAAAAACCTTCATCTGTCAAGGCGACCTTTGGGATGAGTTCGGAGAAAGTAAGTACGTCGTATTTATATTAGTCGTGAAAAATGTACTTCTCTGAATCCATTGGGTTAGCTTTATCTGGTGTAATCATAATTTTTCAGTATTATACATTTTAACATGACGTCATATGGAAATGAACAGAGCCACATATCTTGCTGAAGAATAAGAGAGATATTAAATTAAATGCCGTTCGTTTGAATGAGGTAACTAATTTCCCAAACTGACTGATTTAAAATGAAATCAAAATTAGTTTTGGTAACAAGAACCTTTCTGTGACAATCTAACCATTTAGGAAGGGGATGAAATAAACAAAGAGCCCATAGAAGCATTTAGGAATTCAACTGTGTTCCATCAGTTCATAAAATAAATGTGCTTGTTGAGAGTTGGATCTAAGCAATGGGAAAATTCCCAATCCTTTTGAGAATAAATTAATCAGAAAATATCGAAATTTTGCTTAAAACAACACAGTCAAATCGAAATAATTGTAATCAAACACTGAACTGTGGTATAAAAGCACTTATGTTTCCATCTTTATGTTGACTTCAATTATTAATAGTTCCATGGATTTAGGGAATAATAGGATATTGTATAAGATTTTGAAACAGACATATCAAAATAGTGTAAGCGTGCCGATAAAATTTCAAATCTCACATTTTCACCGTTTGGGTCGCACACGAATGTACTAAGGAATGCCATTAAATTTTATTTTGACCTTAAAAAGCTCATATGTCGTGATCTAAAGGTTTTATGAAAGTTATGTATTTGGGGTTTTTTGACCTAACTTAATAGTTACTAAGAGATCCCGTTTACCCAGATGTGCCATGCTCCTCTACTTCAAACTTAACCTTTGTACGTTCATATTAGTTATGTATGCAAAATTTCATTTAGATCAATTAAGGCTTCACTTCACCGATTTGACTCATATTCGAACTCGATCTTTCATTTTGCATCATAAACAAGTGTGCAAAATTTCATAAAAATCGGGTAACGCGTTCTTGAGTTATCTTGTCCACAGACAGACAGACATGATAATCCCATAAGCCCTGACTCGGGCGAAAAATGAACAATTCGCAGCTTACCCCAATTGACCTCTTTTGACCTTACAACATAGGGTCACCTAAGATAAAAATAAATGTCAAAATCTTTATACCCTTTGAAAGGGAGTACGATTTAACACCAAACTCTATTTTGACCTTAACTGACCTTTGACCTCGTGACCGTAAACTATATTCATTTTAATTACTCGTTTAATACAAAAATGAATGCCACAATCGTAATTCCCGTTGAAAATCACTGCAATTTGTCGCCTTTTTTGAAATTTGATCATTCGACATCCCCCCGTGATGATCTTTTGACCTACGATACGGTACACATCTTCTAATTCTCATGTGCTCTGTATATTTAAAGCTTATGTACTAAGTTTCATTACGATTAGTGAAACCGTTGGAGATTTATAGGGCGTAGAGATTAACCCAAAATGCATGCCTGGGAAGTTGAGTTTTCATGCAAATGCAAACTCAACTGAACATATCCAACGGTATCTAACAAAGGGAGTTGAGCAAAAATAAGGAAGTTTGGTAACGTCGATATTCTTTTTTGGTAACATGCTTCATATAGCGTTACCCGATTTTCCTCACCTCTATGTTACCCTGACTAAGTGACGGTTGGAGTTTATTATTTTTATTTTGTTAGCGGGCATTATATTCCAGAAAATGGGGCACTGTGATACGAGTGCCACCACCACCATGAAAACTTAAAAATCAGCTTTGAGGGTAAAAAACACCCTTAAGGGTACAAAAAATCAATAAATGTTTTTCTACACAATTGTTAAACAAAAAACGCTTAACCATTGTGTAGAAAAACATTTATGATTTTTTGTACCCTTAAGGGTCCTCAAAGCTGATTTTTAAGTTTTCATGGATTTTCAACGACTTTTTTACTCATTTTCATGGGCGTCGTACTAGTTCCCCGTTTCCCCGTAGATGAAACTGTCTACTGGGAGAAGCAGCGTTAAATTGAAAATGCCGTTTGATGCTCAACTTTCCAATTCATTGCTCATCGATTAGAGCAATGAATATGCGGATATTTTTCTCATTTGCCTAAAATCACGGCCAGAAATAATCCTAATGGTAATTGGCAGCAGAAGAAAGTTACCCGGCCCGATCAAATAAACTTACTATTTATTTTTACTTTATGCAAATACTTTATTTACGAATGTACTTTTCAAAGCATTTTTATCAAGACGAAATAAATTAGAAATTAAAATAATATGAAATGGAAATTCTAATTTTTCACCAAGATCAAGAAAGATAGTTTTTGACATAATAAAATAAAGCACGAAATCCTATACGTATAGCGTTGAATCTGGACAACTTTATGTTTATCTTCAACACGACTATGGATAACTTATTTTTGGTTTTATGCAACCTATGCAAGATGCAAACTCCAATGCAATTTATGATGTCCAATCCTATAATGCATTGGAAGTGGGATAACATTACGCTATATCTACGTACTACGAGTATAATAATTGGGATATCGAGCTTGGTGGGATGAATATAGCTTACTGAATTTTGTGAAAGAATATTGATACGAGCTTCTTTATCAATTGGCAAAATGTATTAACAAGACGACGAAAAAAATTAATAACTTCCAAATATTATGTCTTCCTCTTACACATCTTACAATTAGTCTACAGTTATCAACTCATGGAGAACTAATCTCTCAATTGTCACGACTTTAAATAGGAAAAATGAAATATTACATAGCCGGACTTGTTGTTGTCCTCGTCAACATTATCTTAATTGCCACACATAGCTCAGATCAAATGTCTTGTCCTGATATCACGGACGATGACAATGACGGCGAAATTCCTCCAAATGTGTCGGCAACGTCTTCGGCAACAACTCTGTGACCTTCGACATCAACGCTTAATTTAAACTGCACAAATGAGGAATGCATGGAAATTGTATCAAAGTTGAAATCTCACATAGACCAATTGTATGAGCCGTGTGATAACTTCTATAAGGTAATTGATAGTATTTAATCTTACGAAAAGTGTTGAAGTTACGGAGCAAATCAACACATATCCTTTAAATTGTAGTACTCTTGCGGAGGATGGATAAAAAATCAAAATCATACAGCAAAAAAGGTTACGAACGATACTCATATAATCTATGAAATGGATGCATACAACCAAAAAATATTACAAGATATTCTGGGTATTTAAAAAAAATTTTCTTTAACTTCACATGTAAAATTATCTACAATTTAAAACCCAACTAAAAATTTAAAATTAAAACAGAATCCTTAAACCCGGAACTAGACTCTGAAAAGAAATTACTTGATTTTTATAAATCATGTTTGAGTTTCAATGGAACAATAACGCTTAAGGAGAAAAATGAAACGCCTGGCTTCTACTTTGAAGGCATTGATGATGCATCGGGTAAGATTCCACGTAGTACTCCATAGTGTAATATATATATGTAAATAAAAACCAAAATTCCCCTTACATAATATTTTTAAATTTTCTGACGAAGTCAAGAAACACAATTGTACGGTTAAGAGTAAAGAGCTGTTCCCTGATATTACGGGTCGTCTTTTCGTCCAGAGAAAGAGGAAGCGGTCTCTGAATTGATAGAAATCGTACGCCTATCCTATCTCAAAATGATATCTCAAATTAGCTGGATGCATAATCACAGTAAATTCATACTAAATGATAAATTTCGAAATCTCAAGGTATAATTATAATTTATTATTGTTATTCGTTCAATTAATGATTAAAAATTTTCTGCAGGTTATTTATGGATATCCGAAAGAAATCCTTGAAACCGATTTAGAAGTTGGACACTACGAGAAAATAATTATAACTTCAGATAATTACCTCCATAATATCAATGAACTATCAATATGGAAGAGGAACGATTCCACTTTCTCTCATTCTCAATACATTATTGAAACAAATGCGAATTACATTCTCACCGATGATACGGTTACGGTGGTGATTCCTGCGGGATACTCACAAATACAACATTTTCATGCCCTTTATCCTCCAGTCATCAATTATGCTAAAGTGGCACCCTGGATTCTATGACATTATTTGTCCCCCTTCGTACAGGGTTGCGCCAGATGAGCCCTTTTTCTAAAAATCGTCATTTTTGAAGTGCTGACTCTCCGGAGAGTCAATTCGTTCCATAGCG